>JMFS01079415.1:0-71782 GCA_000699545.1 Podiceps cristatus
AGAAGGAAATCAAAATGTGAAGGGACAGATTTCCAAATGTCTAAAATTAGCTAAGCACAGAATATTTGCCTTTTTCATTATACAGCTGATAAGAATGTCCAACATGTTAAAAAGAAAACTATACTTATTAATTAATCCACTATATTTAGAGATGCTTAGTCAGGCAGAAGAAATAGAGTTGAATCCATGTGACAAATTGCTATCAGAGTATTAAATCATGTTTCATAATTTTTTCTAGAACACATTTATATTAAATTCAAAGTTAGATTATGTTTACATCAAAATTTTATTTGCTATCTGGTTTTGTCTACTTTTATTTTAAAATCTGAATGGTAAGATGGTAAGACTACCTTATCTTAAGTTTTAGCTGGTGGTAGAATAAAAAGGTAGACCAAATATCTCAGACATCTGGGTCAGAGAGCTGGAAAATATGCACACAGTAAGTAACTGAACATTAAAAAAATCTAAAAAGAACCATTTATTTAGCTAATTTTTGAAAGATGATGTGTCTAAAGTGTCTGTTACATACTACATATGCAGATAATAACAGCTGAACACTAAAAGTTGAGGGTTAACTAGTAGGAATTTTTACAAATGTATAGATTAAACAAAACGCACGTGTGATTTGATTTGCACCAGATGACTACACCTTCTTTTATTTCTGACTTCGTTGTGACTTTGGATTCAGAGAGGATCTGAAACCCTGAAAGTTAACACTGTAAGTTAAACTTCTGTGCAGTTAGATTTTTGTCTTTAGAGAGTAGCAGGTTAGTAAATGGGACTTTGAAATATGACCTCCATAACTGATTCCTTACATATTTCTCCCTTGAAATTCTATCTTATAGGAAAAGGAGTCAGATATCAACAGTAATTTAATTGACATCCTTCTGAATAACACCCATCAGTTTTTCTCCTACCTGGACTTAAATATAGATAACTTTCTTGGCATATAAATTATTAGTATATATGTATGTGCTTAGCATGCATACAGAAATTATTTTCCATTTTTTTTCATCATAATAAAAAGAAAAAAGCACAGAAATTTTTTACTGTGGATTTTTTTTTTAAATTTGCTATTTTATTTAAACAGGGGTGTTTGGGCAAGATAGTATCTACTCTCTTTTGTAAAGTTTCTAATTAAACATTATTATTTTTTTTTCCTTATGTTTCTTCTCAGGCTCAAAATTTTCACTAGAAAACATATTTTTAAAGTTATGTGATGTTTTTTAACGTGACATTAATTTTAATTACAATAGTAGATGTGAGACTCTAGGTACTGCTTTAATATAAAGAATTCTGAAAATAATTTTATCATTGCTTTTGCTCTTCCTATGTGTGTAACATACTCATATGAAAGTATAAATAATCTGGGATCAACACAAGTATCAAAGCTTCTGAATTATATCAGCTATACTCCTGAAAATAGTCTTTCTTTAACTGAAACCATGAACAGAGCAAAGATTAAGAACAATGTGGCCACAAGTCTGGTACACTTCTTAAAGACTTAGTTTGCTATTAAATTCAATTACTTCAGTTTCTGATGAATATTTCTGGGCCTTATAGAGTCACTAAATATTGAACGTAGATTAATCAGAACATAACAGAAGGTAAAGATTATTTTGATTTAACAAAATCCAAGGGGCAAATAACTCCGTGGTTTTGGAGAAATTCAGTAATATTCAGTACTTAATAACAGTAATATATTTCTTAGAAAACAATGATCTATTGCTCCAAAGTATTCAAGAATAAATTAATCTTCTTAATTTAAATATCTGTTTGTTCAAGTTGGTATCACATTTCGAATAGCTCCTCAAATAGTCCTTGAAGAAAGGCAAGTGTATTGAATCACTCACCAAAGGAATACTCATTTTTCCCTTTTGACTGTTTAGGGAATATAGAATAGCTTTTCTCCTAGTTTAGACATATTGGGAGCCAAGCATTTGATAAAAAAATCTAGATAATGAATTTCTATAATACAGAGAAATTACAATTTCTCTTTCCAGGAAACTAATTGGGTTTTGTTTCTTTGGGGGAAGGTGAGGTGATGGTTTCCTCAGCAAAATAAGGCTAAAAGGTAATATAATTGGTAGAATAAATATGTATTTTTATCAGAAAATGACTAATAAATGCCTAATTTACCCACACATTCTTGAAAATCTCTCTGACAGCTTATTGTAGAAAAAGAAACAAAAGATTGGAGAAAAGAAAAAAAAAGGCTTGGCTATCAAATCTTTATCTCATCTGATAAGTACTCATCAGAGTTATGAATGATGGAAAAGATAGTGTGGTAAGAAGAACCAGATATATCCATCTGACAGACAGCAGCAAAGCACAAAAATTAGTGTCTTCTAAAAACTGTTGGGAGAAATCTCCATTTTGAGAAAATCATTAACATACTGAAAAAACCCCAATGCCAATTAATAGAACAAATGTTTTCCTCATTATATTCCCAAACATAGTGAGAAAATGCTAGATTGAGCCTTGGGGAACAAAATTTATTATAAGCATGAAAAATGTTACAGTTCTGATGCAGTTTTTAAATGACAGCATAATATGTTATGGATCATTTGATTTTTTGTATGAAAATGTTATTCAGCGCCCAAAAAGGCATATGCTGCTAACGGCATGTGTTGCAGTCCTTGCCTTATGACAGCTGGCAACTAGCAAATGCCAGTCAAAACACAAAATGTCAAGCAGAAATTTTCCCAATAAATGTATTAATTTGGATAATAGCACATAAATAAACTTTACTAAAATGTTTCCATTATTCTTGGATGCAGTGTGCGAATGATCTATTATATTAACTCTTTAATAATACATAAAAATATGTAGCTAAAAAGCTGGCAAATATATACTTTTCCTTGCATTAATTCCTATTCTTTGCATTAATATTATTTTTAAATGAACATACCTGAAACTTTCCGAGCCAAAATATTTAAGTTGACAGAAGAACATAAGCTTTTCTTTGCATAATTAAAAAAAATATTCTTATTTAATAGAAGTGTATGACTTGCATAGATTATTGTTACCAGTATACATTGCTTTCTTTGAATGCAGCGAATGATAGGGTATTTAGTTTAACAGCATTTTTACGGAAGTCACCGTTTGTCTCCATCAGAACTGACAAACTACTCATTCTGATTTCCTTCCTACAGGTTAACCTGTCACAGTAACATTTATTGTTTAGGAAATTCCTTTTTCCTCCCTATAGATTTCCACATTATGTTTTCCTGACCAGCAATGGTCATATATTCTATTTTTTTTCTAATGGTCAAATATTCTATTTTTTTTCCTACTGCATTACATAATTCCCTTGTTTTTGGGGCTTTGTCTTGTTTTGTTTTAGTTTGGTGTGGTTTTTTTACTTAACAACAAAAAAAAAAAGTTCACCTTTTTAGGAAAAGTTTCTTATCAAGTCACTTAATTAAAATTTCAGGTGATTTTCAAGATGGATGGAGAAAAAGGCTGACTATTAAAAAGAGTAAATGATGTAGAATGTCATTGACTTAATTTAAATATTGTTTGTGTACTTATACTCCTCACTTTATGTGTCCTGTCTCATATTGGTTAAAATTTTCAGAACTGACCACTGCTCAGAAATGAACAACAGTTCCTGTGATGTTTATTATCCAGTTTGAATTGAAACTGATTAATGTTTTGAGAGTTTGTGGGAAATTTTTGTGTCAATCAAAGATATCTAAACTAAACTATGCAAAACCTAAAAGGATAGACTTAAATGAATGGCTGGGCTTCAAGCCTCATCAGCAGAAATATTTTCCAAGGTGCATACAAAAATGAATAATCACATCAATAATTGCATAGGATAAGAAGTCATATTAATATATTAAAAAAAACCCCCAAAACATAAATTCAAAAAAGTGGAAAAATATAGGAATTCACAGGCATCATCACATAGAGAAGCTAGCCTTGAGCACAATGAGCAACTCTCATACATAATTGTAGCAGATTAACCCTCGTAGGCAGCTAAGCCCAACAGAGCCTCTCACTCACTCCTCCGCAGTGGAATATGGGAGAGAATTGGAAGGGCAAAAGGGATAAAAACTTATGGGTCGAGATAAAAACGGGTTCTGCAAGCAAAGCAAAATAAGGAATTCATTTACTACTTCCTAGCAGAAGGTAGAATTTAGCCTCTTCTTGGAAAACGGAGCTTCATCACATGTAACAGCTACTTGAGAAAACAAACAGCATAACCCCAAATATCCCATCTTCCTCCTCCTTTTCCCTAGCTTTTATTGCTAAGCATGATACCATATGATATGAAATAGCCCTTGGGCTGGTTGGAGTCAGCTGTCTTGGCTGTGTCCCCTCCCAAATTCTTGCACATCTTTGATGCTGTGTAAGAACTGTTCAACAATATGTAAAACATCAGTGGGTTATCAACACTGGTTTGGTCACAAATCCAAAACACAGCACCATATGGGCTGCTATGAATAAGATTATCTCCATCCCAGACCCAGTACACCAGTGAAAGGACAAGGGGCAATGGACACAGACTGAAATAAAGGAAACACAAGGAAAATCATTGCAGAGGTGGTGGAGTCTCCATTCACTGAGATGTTCAAAACCCAAGTGGGCAATATCCTGGGCAACCTGTTCTAAGGGACTCTCCTTTAAGCAGAGAAATTGGACTAGGTGATCTCAAGAGGATCTTTCCTACCTCAATTGCAGTGTGATTCTGTGATTGTACTAAACAATACCTAATAGAAGAGTGAATAAAAGGGAATTAAATTGTTTTTAAAAGACATTTTGAAACTCTTATTTTAATCTTATTTTTTAAATAATTTTTCAAATTATAACAATGTTTTCAGTGTGTTTGATATGTGGCATACCTGTTAATAACTACAACTATTAACTAATTATGTATAGGTTTTACCTCAAAATATCATCTATTTTTAAAATCAAGCTGCTTGACTTGTGAAAGTAGAAAGTATTTGTCCTTAGATTCCAGAAATTCTTCCTTATTTTTTTGTATTTAGTTTATGAAGCCACTGCTTGAAAGGAAGTGACTAATACCTTAGGTAGGAATCAATGTGAAAATATATGTAAGTGTGTAAATGTATAAAATATGTTTGTGAACTATTCTGTTTTGTGAAAAATGTAGATTTTTTTCTAAATTTTATGAAGTTATTCTTTCAGAGTTTCAACTGACTATGAAATGTTTCTTTTTGTGAAGCATCATTTATACACTGCAATTAATAGAAAAATCATAGCTTAAATTGGTAAATTCTTCTATGTAAAAAGGTACAATAAGTAATGATTATCCCTTTTTGAGGTACAAAGATATACCTTGTGCCTGATACCAACTGATTTGCACCTGCTTAGTTAAGTATCAGTCAATCCCTAGAAAGTGTAAGGTAAAAAAACACCAATCAACGCCAAATCAAATAAAACCAGCTAACAGATGGTTCCTAATATAATAGCTAACACAACTAACAACAAAGTGTGAAGCAATACCTGAATGTCAGTTCACTCTTCCTCTGTACTAGTGTTTAAGGTTTATTTCATTTTTTAGATCTCTAAGAGCAATTTTTTTTTTTTTTTTTCCATTTTTTGTTAGTTTGCAGATTTCAGTGTAGAACAAGGAAAGCCTGTTCAGGGAAAAATAGTTCAAGTCTGTTTAATTAGAACAGACTTGTAGGTCTGTGTAGAACTTGTAGGTCTTGGGTAGAACATCCAAGGAGGAAGAAATAAATTTCTAATTTCTCTTTGAACCTCTGCTGGAACAGTAGTAGCAAGAACACCTACAAGAGAAAACCCTGCACATTGACTACCAAGCCAATTCTAACTAAACTGTGACTTGAAATGTTGAACTAGTTGCAGCTTAAAGCTCAGATTTTAGTTTCTAACTGTATTCAAATTTAAAGATTAACTTTGAGGAATAAGGAGAATGGGAATGCTCCAGACTACTAATGGATAGAAATTTATGGTATCCGTTTGTAAGAGTAGAGGCACAGAGGAAATTCTACCAGCATGCAGCTGTCCAGTTGCCCAGGAGCCCTATATTATCAGATGATCCAAGTGAAAAATTGAATGTGTCTAGTTTTGTTTAAAGCAAGCTATTCACCTATATTTGAATAATATTAAGTCCTGTAGGTAGAAAAATATAGTTTAATAATTAATAACAGTTATTAATGGTGACACTCAGAAAATGGTCTTCAAGTGTATTAATGACTTCATAGAAACGGTCCAGGTAGTGCAAAAAAAGCCCCAGAAAGCTCTCCCCCCTCCATCTGTAAAGCCATTAAGCACTTACATTAATTTGATATACATTAGTATTTAGATAGCATGGGTGCCCAGTCATGTATGAAAGCACCAAAATGTGAGAAAATAAGTTTTATAACAATGCAAAAGAAAGGCTGACGAGTATAAAACCTCTGGTTGTATGTGTGAAAAGGTCCCTGCTGATATATTGAAGTGGAGGTACCAGCAGCTGTTTCATAAAAAGTTCACATTATTAAAAAAAAAAATAAAATCATTAGGCTATATTAAGACACAGAAACAAGGTGGTCTTTGAAATAGAGAAGGTTCAGATCCGTCAGGTAGTGCAAGTTAATGTAAAGGGCTTGTAAACCAATCTTTCTCTTTTCCAATATTTCCTTAAGGAGTGGGTAGTTTCTTCTTTCTTGTTCACCATCAGGCAACTTTCAATCACTTATGCGTTAGAAGTAACTTCACATAATTCTCACCACATCTCAGGAGAAATCTTTACAATAGTGTAAAGCACAGACTAATGAAAGACTATGTGTTTATTCATGTCCCCTACATGGCTGCCTGTAACATTTTTTGTGAATTATCAGTGTGAATTTACTTAACTGTGACCTAAAATGACCACTACTATACTGAAAGAAAACATATCCTGGTTATGCTGAAGCCTGTCCTTACTGTTTGCTACATTCACGGTTGCCAAGTTCAGTCTTTCCATAGAAATGCATCAGTGGAGCATTTCGGTTTCTGCACATGTTGCAGTTTCACTGCCTGCTGTGTCTTTTATCTGGCTGCCCTCACTTCTCACACTCTAGAAGATTTCATTAGCTGAACATAGTTATTTTCAGGGAAAATCTTTTCCTCCTGTGTTATGATACAGCACACAGCTGCTAAGACTAGACAAAGTCAGTCTTCATTTCTTTTGTTCAGAAATTCTGTTTTAAACAAAGTATACAATGTCCATATAGCAAATTATGCACAAACAAAACAGATAACATCTGTCATAGTACTCTGGAGCATGTTTAACACACATCAGCATCCCTGATATGATATAAATACCCCATCCCTGGAAGTGTTCCAGGCCAGGTTGGATGGGGCTTTGAGCAACCTGGTCTAGTGGAAGGTGTCTCTGCCCATGGCAGGGTGGGTTGAAACTAGATGGTCTTGAAGGTCCCTTCCAACCCAAACCATTCTATGATTCTATAAATCACATCAACCATAGCCACTGCCCTTCAGAAAACATAGCTGAAGTAATAGTAAATATTATTTTTATATAAAATCTGATCATTAGATGACATACTTCAGTAGTGAGTAAGGAACTTACATTCTAGGCCCCTTTAACCTAAGGATAACAAGGGAGTTTGACTTGTAGCTCAGTGATAACAGTGTAAAGATATCAGAACTGGATTCTAACAAAGTAAACATTTCAGAAAAGGTTATGTCTGATTTGAACTGATGAGTCAATTCTGGAACATTAAGGGATCAAATCCCTAAAATGAGCACATGCCATGAAATAGAAAACTCAGGAAGAGATCACGGAAATTGCGCTGTGATGAAGCACTTAAAATTTTCCAAGCAGAGGTCATCAGATCCAGACAGAATCTGATGGAAAAGAAAAAAATAGTCTAACACAGAGAACTGAACTGAGAATAGAGAGCTGAGGGATAAAGGCAAGCAAATTAAAAATTGTTCAGATCAGATACAAAAAGCTTCACACTTTATGTTAGTGAGTAGATTTTATGCAGTACTCAGAAAAAGCTGTGAAAATATAACTAATAAAATAATACTATAATAAGCTCCTAAAAGCAACAGAATGTGATGGTGTTCTTTCTAGTCATTTTATAAATGACAGCCTCTGATTGCTGAGTTAAACTTGGTTGATACTTAGATGGCTTCCACATGATAAGTACCTTTAATCTCATATGCTTTCAACACACGGACTGGCAGTGCAGTGAGCTAGTCTGCAGCCATCTCCTCCCTCTATCTTGAATGGATTACTGCTCAAGGAATGTTGTTTAAAATGTCTTGTTATTATGGTATTTCAACCTCGTTGACTTGAATCTAGGACATGAAAAGCTTTGGCACTAAACCAAGTGTGATCAAAATTATCCTCAAAGTGTCTTTATGGGCAGATGTGCTGTGTTTTTTCTATACTCTATTTTACCATATAAGAATTACTTGGGCATTTATCTGTCACATATATTAACCATGTACCCAGCCCATCACAGCTGGGCTTTCATTATTATTGCCTTGGTAGACATGCAGTCAACAGATCTTAAGAACTGGTCAGCTTGCCACTTCATCTCACACAGAGAAGAGCACAGCAGAATGCATATAAAGTTTACAATGGTGAATTATTTGTTGGAGAAATAGACAATGCTGTAACATGAGGAGAATATAGCACCTTCATAAAAGCAAATGGAGCAAAAGCAATTACTTTTAACTTAACTTGGACAGAAATCAAGGTATTGCCAGAAGTACTGAAAAGGCACAGATTAGAGAAGGTAAATGGGCAAATCTCGGGGATTACAGTGATTAGCTTTTCTTCTTGCTAAAGGAATATACAAAATTGATGGGCTGAGAAAATGTTTTGTCTAGCTGCTTGAGAAAAGAATCTGGGAGTGTTACCATGCAAAACTGCACAATGAACAAAAGAGGGTGAGTTTAAGAAAACGGAATTGAAGAGTCCAGTTCTGAGACAGTAGATGTAGCAAAAAGGCAAATTGCTCCTGATGCCTTCAAGCACAGAATTCTTCCTAAGAAATGACCAAACCATTGGACCAATAGCATGGGCTTTCAGAAAAAAACAAATGTGTGTGTATGTGTGTTTACATAAATATTTTTATTTTTTTAAAAAAGTCCTGCTGTTTTATGAAACTGATCACATCAGTCATCAAAGGGGCAGGTAGAAGAAATAATTCCCTTCCTGAAAATAACTTTACTAGTTTTAGCTAGTGGTTTGATCATTTGAAATTATATATTATGTACATTGTGGTAAAGTGATTTTATAGATAGTTTTGAAATGAAAATGTGGAGAAATTATTATTTTTATAGCTTGTGTATGTAGCAGAAGTTACTGACATGAAGACATGAACTAAGGCAAATCTCTGGCCAACTCCTTATTCTAGAAAAAATAGTGAAAAAATTGTTTTGCACCATTTAAAATTAGTGACATTTGCAGTAATTAAACTACAGAAGGCAGAATCAAGCTTACTTAGGATATGTAAAGCATGCCATATTCCTTCAAAACCATATTTTTATTGGTTGTGCTATTTTAATTTTCAGTGTTTATTTGCTTCACTTTCTTTTTCATAGATATTTATTATTAACAAATTTAGTTAAAAAAATTATTCATCTGATCTCAATTAATATTTCTTTTAATAAGACTGACAAAACATATGGTACCTAGGTAGATGTTGAAAAATATCCTCCCAAACACATACAATAATTTTACTTCTGTCCTGATACAAGTCTTTCCTCTTTTCCTCCAGTGCTCATCCCAACTTAGGCTCAATGGTACCTCTTAAATATACATCATTATAACTGTCATTTCTTTAGTTCTTATATTATATATCCAATCTTATATTGGAATTACTGTTATTCCATTACTTTATTATACTGCATACAATTTAACAAGACATATTAAATCATCAAGGCAGAGTTATATAAAATTGTATTCATATTACATTAATGATTTTTTTTTCATAATTAAAACCTATTGTTTCAAATATATCACTGTTCTCCTGAGTCTGCGTTACCTTTGAAAATTATTTTTGAGACCTATATTTCCTCCTTCAAAATCTGGATATGACAAATAGTAAAATGGATTAGAATTTATATTTAAAAGATACAGTCTTGTATGGGAAAGGGAAAACAATGTTCTTGCATTACTATTTTTTTATTGGATGGTCTCTGCACAAATAGAAAATTAAGATAATGTTGAAGCTGCAGTTCAGTGAGGCCTGGATTCATGGAAAATTTTTCAGTTTCTGAATCGTATCCAACTACCATGTTAGTTGCTCCATCCAAAATGTATAGATGTTCTTGGGGACAATAAAGGTCAATGGACAATTAAATTTTTCACTAGTCATCCTTTACTTGTAGATACTATCAGGTAAAGGCAAGGGTTCTCTACTTCTCCAGGGATGGCAAGCCATCAACCTAGAGGCACAGCAAAGCAGGCTGGGGCAGCAGCCTCACCTGCAAGGAGCCAAGATGCTGAGCCAGCAAGTCAGGGTCAGGATCAGGTCCAGAAAAAAGTAGTGAAGGTCAGCTATGGTCCAGTGGCCATCCAGCAAGTCTTTAGATATGAGAAGGTTCAAGGTCAAGCTAAGAAGTCACATCAAATCAGAGCCAGTCACATATGAGACCACATGCAGAAACAGCTGCAGTGCAGCTGCAGTGGTAGTGAAAAGAAACTGTCAAGGTGAACTGAAACATGTCAGTGGGTCATATGAAAGGCTTGGATTTCCAAAATTGGCCTTCTTGGAGAAGTTACTTAATACTTTCACTGATAATGTAAAATGAACATGTAAAAGTTGAACACACTGATGACTAATTTAAAAAGTTGTCAAAACAGAAGAGGATTAGTGGACAACATTAGGAACTGAATGACCACAAAGATGAAGTAGTAGAAGTGGCAGTAATTTTGACACTGCTAAGTTAAAGAAACTCAGGAAATTACAACAATAAAGTAGTACAATAAGGTCTAAGTATATGTTCAAAAGCGAATTAGGAGCAAGAGGAGGGGATGAAAGGAGAACTGTCTTGAAAGACAATGTGGATATAAAACCAAATGAATGATATGAGTTGCAGTGAAATATGTCCTGGAAAGAAAAGTTGTGTTTCTAAATGTCAGAAGAAGGTCTAACAACAGTAACAGATGAAGAAAGACTATTTCTTTTTGAAACAGATTTTGAACACTAACAGTTGATAATTTGCAAGTGCAAGGGACTCACAAAGCCGTTTCTATTTCTATGTCACTATATTAATTTTATTCATGTATGAACAAGTAATACATGAGCTACAGATGCATATATGTTAGAACTTTTGTCTGCAGCTCATACTAATTATATCCTAGACAGCAATTTGTCATTTAACTGCTTATCATATCTGAAATATTTCATATCTCTTGTTACACATCTTATAATAAAAGTCTGAGGTTTTTCATAGCTTGCAAAATGAGTATTTGCATTTTTCATATGCAAGTTAGAACTTTTCCATTGACTTAAGTGAGGTTCAGATCTTATGGTAATGTTGATTGATCATTCGTAATTGGATGTTGTATCATTCATAATTGGATGAGATGCAATAAGTTAGTATGAATACACATACTAAATTGTACATGCAGATACTGAATTATAAATGTGCCATTCATAGTATGAAATAGTGTTTTTGATGAATTATACAATGCAAACATTTCTTTCTGTCATTACTCTGAAAAAAAGAAAAATACCTTTTTTCTTTTTTTTTTTTTTTTCTTATGCTAAAGCCAAATTTGGTCTTAACTTCCCCACAGAAAGGAAATCGCAGCATTAAATCAATTTTGGCCCTTAGCCAGGGCAGGCTATTGGAATCTTCTGATACTAATTCATAATCTTGAGTGATTCCAAAACCTGTTTTTCCATTTTAATTGAAATAATTGCCTAAAAGTTGTACCAATTTGCAGAAATAAAACACCCTTTGGAATAGAAGAAAAATTCATTCAGTATGTCTGAATCCTATTCAGATGTGTGTGGTCACGTAGAATGTCTCTTTTTTTCTTCAGTAAATGATTATTCCGTAAGATATGGAGGAAAAGGAAAAAAGTTTAAGGATCGCTGTCATTTCTCTTGTGCATCAACATTGTTCTGTCTCTTGTATTATTTATCCACCCCTTAATTGGTTTCAGCTCCCTAGACAGCAAGGTCCTGTGATAAAGTAAAATGTCTGACATACATCTTTCCTCCCCCCCACCCCTTTCCTGCTTATTAGTAGTTTTGAAGATTTATAGGTAGAATATCAGTCGGAATGCAGTCAATGTTTGAGTTCTTGCATTAGTCAAAATTTACATTCTTTTCCATTGTGGGGTTGGTACTGTATGACTGCATGCCTTTAAAGACACTCAAATAAGGTAACTACTTATATAAATGAAGTGATGCAGTGTAATGCTTCTGCAAGCTATTTTAAAAGCTGGAAGCCTCATTTTTGAGCCACTGTTACTAAAGAGACAGACGCCTTATTTACTATAAGTTTTTTATGTGAAAAAAGCTTAGGTCTTTCTGCATTTCATTGACATCACCCAGAATGTTTTAAATAAAAAATATTTAATTGTATTGCTTGAATTTTAGGTAGTCCAATATCTAAAATATGAAAAAAAAAAAAAAAAAAAAAAAAAAGGCTTGTATTATTTTACATCATGCTGAAGCATAGATTACTCTGCAAGTAGTATTATCCTGTTGAATTACATCATGTCATGTTTTTTTCACTTGGTTTAGCCCATCTTTAGCTTTTCTAATGTTGGCATTTTTTGCTAGTATACATAGCAGTTCTTAAAATTATGTGCCAAATTCCTAGCTGAATATGTAGATGAGCTGTATGTCTGCCATAGTACTTCCCTCTAGGGTCCCTTTGAATAAAACAAGCCAAAAATATCTTGTTCAATTTGGCTAGGAACAAATTGAACAAAAAGGAAGAATTAAAATGTGCATTTCCACTGACTATAGAAAGAAATGAGAGACGTGCAGCCCGACACTTACATTTGGGTATATATCTTGGGAATATATCTTTAAAACACTGTAAAAGGCCTGCTTTAGTTACTTTGCAATGCAGTGTTTATTTTGATATAGGGCATATAATGCTTACCATGATGCATACCATTCTTTCTTACTGCAATAGTGTTAAATTTAGTAGGAAGGTGTAATCAGTCTTTCGTAAGTTATGATATCTCCTTCTAATACTTTTTCTCTAGGGTTATGGTGTTATGAAAGAGTAATATTTGCCAGTTCTTGACAAAACAAGTCATTAGAATATTGAATTTATGTCTCTCGTGTATCAAAATTCCCAACTAAACCAAGAAATGCACTCATTTAATATTATTATTGAGCATACTGCCAACACACAGGCTTGAATACCCAATAGTATTGTTAGTTTCATGTTTTCCATATTTATTTTCCTTAAGTATACTAGCACTCACTTACTAAACTGGGCAGTTAGTTGCTCCCTCCATTTGTCCTGGACTGCCTAGAGGCCTGCATAAAAAAGGTACACAGTAACATCAGTGAGAGAGAAGCTGGTGAGATGCTAGACGAGTAAGAGATCCAGTAGACCAGGGAAAAGGAGGTCAAAGAATTAATTTTGAAAAGTAGATTATTTTTAAAAGATAAGAAAATAAAGAATCTGTATAGCAATAGAATGAAGTCATATCCTCCTTTGTCCTAAGGACAAAGTGCTATATTGTGCCAGATACGGTATAATAAAGTCCGATACAAAGTAAATCACTTGGATATTTTTCATAGGCTTTTTCTGCATCAAGTACTACTCAGTATTTCAGCACAAACCAGACAAGCAGTCTGCATGACAAACAGCACCAGAGGTAACTGTAAATTTTCCAAGCCCTTGATGATGGAGAAACAGAAAGCTCTAGTATTTTTTTTTTTCCCCAGAAAAACACTTTGTTGAACCTTGTATATGAACATTATTTATCTTCATGAAGAGCAGCCAGGTGAAGAAGGTTGTGTAGGGACGTATATCCTCTGAAGAGCCCTGGCTGGCAAAGAATATGTGAGGGGAGGTTGTAGACTAATTAACCTGTATTCCTCATTTTACACAGGAAGAAAAACATATTCATACAGAAGAGCTTAGAAAGATAAAATAGCTGGAAAAAGAATGTTGTAATGGAATGACAAGATGGGCTGTTAACTTGACAATGTACCACAGAGCACTCAGAGCATTTAGACAGATTGAAAAAGGCTTTTCTATGCAGATATTAGTTCCCTTGGCCTACACTCCAGCTTGACCTGAGCTCCCAGCAGAACAGAGTAACTGCTATGTTGTCACAATACAAAGTGCAAGCTAATGTACTTGTTTCTCATCAGGGATTACTAGATCATGTATGATAACATGCTGAGGAGAGCTACATAGTTCTTCATTGAGTAAGAGCAAGGCAAAATAAGGTTTTATTTACATTTCAGAAAACTGTGTGTACATACTCTTAACAGATTCTAAAAAAAAAAAAAAACCCAACAATTTCTAAAAGGATCTGAGTACTGTTTGAAATTTCCATGTTAAATGATCCATACAAATTCTCTTTTACTGTTAAGTTTTGGCAGTTATAGATTACTGCTTTCATACAAGATCCAAGCTTGATATCAAATATATCAGTTCATTGGCTTTAAAAAGAGCCAGATATATTAATAAAACAGTACTTTTTTTGTTTACTAGGAATTTTTATGACTTCTTATTGGGGCTTTAAAACCATATCCTGCTCTGATTCTCATCATTAATATTAACATTAACATTAGTATTAGTACCACATTCCTTATCTTCTTAACATTTTAGAATATAGCTAAAAATTTGTGTTTATTTTTTATGGATATCCATCTGTTTTTTTTAAGGTTAGGAATGCTGAATAGTGATAGTTAATTGGATTGTTATTTGTTCCTTGATATTGTTGGCAAGGTGTAACAAGGAAGTAACTTTTTGATCCATTATTATTAAATAAAATCTTATCATTTATATAATATAAATAAAAATATTAAAATATAGATATATATATAGTCAAGAGTCAATGAAAAGTTCAGAAAAGATCCTAAGAAATTCTAAACTTAAATGAAAGGAAAGTGTTCATTCACTATAAGGGATTTACTCTAATCATTCTGGCCCCTTCCCTGTTTCCATGCAAGAGTTGAACTATCATTGAAATTACTAATTCCATTATATAGAAAATATAGAAGGATAGCATTTGTTTTATGCAATCTTCATATGCATATCCATGTACATGACATGCACAGCTGAGCTGGATCACTCCCATCCTACCTTCATTCAAGAAGCTAATGATCTCATTGTTATCCAAAACCTATAAAAATAAAATTCTATGGACTAATGAACAGAGATGCTATGAGATGGCTGTGGTTGGCACACGCCCCCTAAATAGCTTTATGTGCTCAATCTTCAGTGGCCTGAGGAATGCTCCTTGCATGCACAGGAAACTGTATTAATATGCAGAAACTGTGCCAAGAGGATGGCCCTTCTCCTTTATTAATTTAAACATTTTAATATTCTCTATATGCAAAACATAATTAGAATTAATGGACTTTAGTGCTAATGCAGTGCCTGAAGCTAGCTAGTGCATCTATCTTCTGCATATGATAAACATGATTTTTTAATCCCTTACCACCAGCAAGGCTAGAAGCTCCTCAGTCTGCTGATGTAGTTTGCGTCCAGACAAAGATCATATCAACTGACAGACAGAAGGAATTATCATCCTTTTGATGAGAGAAGCAATTAGTCCTCTAGGGAGGAAGGAAAACAAGACTGAGTTGTACTGATTGTTAAACAAGATCTCATTATTAATCTATAAAGACAGTGTAGCTGAGCTACAGTAACATATATCAGACAGAGAATGAATGTCAGATTTTAGTCTGTTGTGTCCAAACCGTAGATAGTTTTCATGTGAAGAATCACATTCTACATATGACAGAGGAGGAAATAGAAATTACATGCTGTCTGGTATTTCACATTCACATAAGAAACAAAAAATCATCAAGGAAAATACCAAAATATATGATTTGAAAGTAAGTATGAAAAAATGTGGCAAACAGAAGCAAGAATTCAAGATGTGCTGGATACAAATTTTTGAGAAGTTACAGTGACTATTATTAAAAAGATAGTACAACGCATGTACTGTTTTTACAGTTTTCTCAGAACTGAAAATAACTGTAAAGTATAAGATTTTGTGTTGTGCCAGTAGTACAACCTGAGAATGAATTAAGTGATCTTGAATCTTTTACAGTAACTTGCTTTCCCAAATGGCTTTTATAATGGGATTGGTGGGAAAAAACACCAAAGCACAGGCCTGAATACAAGATCTATTCCCAAATACCTTAATCTACCATAAACTCTTACTTTCCTGATGTGAGTTAACCACAACAGGAAGCTCAACCCCACACAGCCGCTTGCTTACTCACCCTCAGTGGGATGAGGAAGAGAAATGGAAGGGCAAAAGTGTGAAAACTCATGGGTTAAGCTAAAGACAGTTTAATAGGTAAAGCAAAAGCTGCATGCATAAGCAAAACAAAATAATTAATTCACTCCTTTCCATCAGTAGGCAGATGTTTACCCATTTGCAGAAAAGCAGGGCTCCATCGTACATAATGGTTATTTGGGAAGACACGCACCATCATTCCAAATATATTCATGCAGAATTCTTCCTTCCCCTTCCTCTTCTTTTTCCCCAGCTTTTATTGATGATCATGAATCTCTTGGGTCAATTTGGGTCAGCAAGATTGATCGTGTCCCTTCCCAACATCTTGTGCATTCCCAGCCGACCTGCTGGTGGGGCAGTGTGAGGAACAGAGATGGCCTTCATGTTGTGTACTCACTGTTCAGGAAGAGCTAAAACATTGGTGTGGGTTATCAACACAGATTCCACTGCAGCCTGTGGTGAAGACCATGGTGAGGCAAGCTGACCCCCTGCAGTCCAGGGAGGTGCATGGTGGAGCAGACAGCCACCTGCAGCCCGTGGAGGATCCCATGCCAGAGCAGGTGAACGTGCCCAAAGGAGGCTGTGACCTCATGGGAAGCTCTTGCTGGAACAGGCTGTGGACCCTTGGAGAGAGGAGCCCACACTGGAGCAGGTTTGCCGGCAGGACTTGTGACCCTGTGGGGGACCCATGCTGGAGCCATCTGTTCCTGAATGACTTCACTGTCCTGGTTCGTCTGGAATAGAGTTAATTTTCTTCCTGGTATAGTGGTATAGTGCTGTGTTTTGTATTTAGTATGAGAGTAATGTTTATAATGCACTGATGTTTTAGTTTTTGCTAAGTAGTGCTTATAATAAGTCAAGGACTTTTCGGCTTCCAATGCTCTGCCAGTGAGGAGGTACACAAGAAGCTGGGAGGGGGCACAGCTAGGGCAGCTGACCCAGGCTGGCCAAGGGGATATTCCATACCATGTGACATCATTCTCAATATATAAACTGAGGGGTATTGGCTAGGTGGAGGTATCTGCTTGGGGACAGGCTGTGCGTTGGTCAACAGGAAGTGAGTAATTGCATTGTGCATCACTTTTTTGGTATACTTTATTATTATTATTATCTTTCTTTGCAATTCTAGTAAACTGTCTTTATCTCAACCATGAGTCTTCCCTCTTTACTGTTTTATTAAATTGTCTGTATTTTTTTTTTTTTTTTTTTTTTTTTTTTTTTCTGATTCTCTTCCCCATCTGGGGTGGAGTGAGTCTCTGTGATGCTTAGTTGCCAACTGAGATTAAACCACAACATGCACCCTGTGGAAGGGACCCACGCTGGAGCAGGAGAAGAGTGTGAGGAGCCCTCCCCCTGAGGAGGAAGGAGGGGCAGAAACTACATGAAATGAACTGACCATAAGCCCCATTCCCTGACCCCCTGTATTGTTGATGGGGAGAAGAGAGATAAAAATGGGAGTAAAGTTGAGCACAGGAAGAAGGGAGAGGTGGGAGGGAAGGTACTTTAAGATTTGGGTTTAGTTCTCATTATCCTACTCTGATTTGATTGTTGATAAATTAATTTAATTTTCCCCAAGTTGAGTCTGTTCTGCCCATGATGGGAATTGCTGAATGATCTCTGCCTGACCCACGAGCCTTTTGTTACATTTTCTCTCCCCTGTCCGGCTGAGGAGGGGGAGGTAGGCAGGGTCAACCCACCATAGAAGGACAGTATCAAAAGCCTTACTAAAATCCAGAAAAACTACATCTACTGCCTTCCCTTCATCCATCAGGTGGGTGATCTTATAGAAAGATATCAAATCAGTTAAACAGGACTTTTCCTTTGTGAACCCATGTTTAATGTGCCTGTCATATTGTCATGCAGCAACCTGCATAGCATATAATCTTCACTATCTTTCAGATACCCTAGACAATACAAGAATTCCATTCTTTCCTTGTACATAGCTTCAAAACAACCCTATTTCTTTCTGTAATTAAGGTTTTGGCATTCCAGTTACTAATCCTTCTCTATATATTTGCCCTCAAATCTTTAATGAGTACAGTTGTGAATTTATGTTAGTATCAAACACCTACATTGATATTTCCATAACTAAATCCAAGCTAGAAACATACAAAATATATTGGTGATTTTAAGTAATAACTTTATTTTCCTTTAAAGTTACTGGGATAATGAAATACAAATTCTCCCAGATTACAGAAAACACATTTTACTGATACCTTTTAAAGAACTGTCAAGAGGCCCAGACAGATATGTAGAGCAGCACAAGTAAATAATACTGCTGATCATTTGCTTATGTGTACCTGCTAAGCCTTATACACTTCACAGACAATGATGTGACTGAAAAGAATTTATCATCAACATAGAAATCCTGGACTGGCCAGAGTTCAAGGTAGAAACTTGGTGTTTGTCTGCCACTCACATTGTTAAATGAAGTATAATAATGGTCCTTGTAAAAAACAAGGAATCCAAATTTGAATAAGAAGCCAGGATCTCTGCTCTAAAACTGTTTAACGTTGCTTCTCAATAAAGAAACCTGAAGTTCTGAAGTATTAAATTGTTGTCACTGTCAATTCTACAATTACAGCTCTCTCACATATCCATTCCTATTTGATATATGATAATAATCATGTGAATTGAAAATATGACAGAACAACCATTATGCCTGTAAGTCTAAGAGAAAGAAATAAGAGGTGATACAATAAGAGAAGAGGTGATACAGAAATAATAAGAAATGATGTCTCAGAGATATGGGAAGAGGGGCAAGTCCTAACACAAAGATCAGTGATTTTATAAGCTTGGGAATTATCTAGCAACGATTAATACAGTACATGTTAGTATTAATTCCTCAGTTATACAATTTGAGGAATACAAAATATCCGACATTTTTTTCTTCCTTTTCTGCCAAACTCATTGTTACTGGTAGCCCATTGCTATGTCCAAATAGAAGAGGTAAAAGAGTTTATGTTCTTGCTAACCTGAAAGCTTTGAGATCCTTCCCTATTTCTCAGCTTCTGTCAGTAATATTTTCAATGGCAATTCACTTTTCAGTATTGCTCAAGCTTGCACTTGTTCTCACAGGATGAAATCTTTCACAAAACATCTGTTACCAGAAAGTACCATCTACAGTAAGCTTGGATATTTGCCACTTTTCCAGAAATTTATCTGTTGGACTGTTCGAAACATTAAATTTCCCAGTTGACTAAGTGAAAAAACCTCATTACTCAGTATAATAATTTTGTGGATAATTAGTAACTCTCCCATTCCCTATAATTCATTTTCCTCCTTGCATTGTTAATGTTGCCAGCTATAACATATACTGCAATAGATTATAACCTTGAGGATAGGTTTTGGATATGATTTAAACTTTCTGTATCCTGATGATTAAAAGAGCCCCTTTACAAGATTCTAAATATTTTTCAGGTAGAAATCTCAGGTGGCAGATTCCTGGTTCTTCCTCTGTTCCAACATCAATTCTCTTCAATAACCATACTCAGCTTTGAACCTTCAGTACCCTGAGCTAGTAGGCAGGGATGAGGAGTGGAACAAAGCTCCTGTGATCCAAGAGGAAACAGTTAGAGACCTGCTCAGCCAATCAGACATACACAAGTCTATGGGGCCAGATGGGGTCCACCCAAGGGTGCTGAAGGAGATGGTGGAGGTGCTTGCCAAGCCCCTTTGCATCCTCTACCAGGAGTCCTAGCTGACTGGGGAGGTTCTGCTTGACTCAAAGTTGTTTAACGTCACACCCATTTACAAGAGGGGTCGGAGAGAGGATCTAGGGAACTACAGGCCTGTCAGTCTGACCTCGGTGCCAGAGAAGGTCATGGACCAAATCATCCTGAGTGCCATCTCAGGGCACATCCAGGATGACCAGGTGATCAGGCCCACTCAACATGGGTTTATGAAAGGCAGGTCCTGTTTGATTAACCTTATCTCCTTCTATGACAAGGTGATCCGCTTAGTGGATGTGGGAAAAGCTGTGGATGTTGTCTACCTGGAATTTAGTAAAGCCTTTGACACCATTTCCCACAGCATTCTCTTGGAGAAACTGGCTGCCCATGGCCTGGACAGGCATACTCTTTGTTGGATAAAAATCTGACTGGATGGCTGGGCCCAGAGAGTTGTGGTAAATAGAGTTAAATACAGTTCAAGGCCATCCACAAGTGGTGTTTTCCAGGGCTCAGTATTGGGGCCAGTTCTATTTAACATCCTTACCAATGACCTGGACAAGGTGATTGAGTGCACCCTCAGTAAGTCTGCAGATGACACAAAGCTGGGTGGAAGTGTTGATCTGCTTGAGGGTAAAAAAGCTCTGCAGAGGGACCTGGATAGGCTGGATCATTGGGCTGTGGCCAATTGTATAAAGTACAACAAGGCCAAGTGCCGAGTCCTGCAATTCAGTCACAAGCACTCCAGGCAGCCTTAGAGCATTGGGGAGGAGTGGCTGGAAAGCTGCTTGGCAGAAAAGGACCTGGGGATGTTGGTCAACAGCTGGCTGAATAGAGCCAGCAGTGTGCTCAGGTGGTCAAGAAGGCCAAAGATATCCTGGCTTGTATCAGAAATAGTGTGACCAGCCGGACCAAGGAAGTTGTCCTTCCCCTGTACGTGGCACTGGTGATGCCGCACCTTGAATAGTGTGTCCAGTTTTGGACCCCTCACTAGAAGAAGGACATTGAGAATAAGACTAATGAGGAGCAGCTGAGGGATCTGGGGTTGTTTAGCTTGGAGAAGAGGAGGCTGAGGGGAGACCTTATTGCCCTCTAAAATTATCTGAAAGGAGGTTGTAGTAAGGTGGGTGTTGGTCTCTTTTCCCAGGTAAAAAGTGATAGGACAAGAGGGAATGGCCTCAGGTTGCACCAGGGGAGGTTTAGGTTGGATATTAGGAAATATTTCTTCACAGAAATGATTGTTAGGCACTGGAATAGGCTGCCCAGGGAAGTAAGTGGTCAAGTCACCCTCCCCTGGAGGTGTTTAAAAGACGGGTGGACAAGGTACTTAGAGATACGGTTTAGTAGTGGGCAGATATGGTTGGACTTAATGATCTTAAAAGTCTCTTCCAACCAAGTGATTCTATGATGCTATGGTTCTATGATTGAAAGATACTGTCCCAGAGCATCAAGACAGATCCAATTTTAGCTCTGATGACCCTTTTCCTTGCTCACATCCATGACCAATCAACACCATCTTTGAAACCAGCCTGATTTGGGTTTATCCCATGGCCACAACATTCTGTCTGTATATCAGCAGCTGTTACCTTTTTCTATACTACCAATATTAGTAAAGTAAAGGCTGACAGCTTCCTTCCCAAAACTAAGATTGAATTTGAATTTAGTCAAATTCCAACACTATCCCATCTTGAATAAATTCCTATTTGAACACCAGAAATGCCTCAGAAATCCAAGTTCTGTGACATCACCATAGCTGTAAATGTCTTATTCTGAGATAATTCCAAATATTGAATTTTTGGCTAGAAAAAACTAATACTGATTGATACAGACAAGTAACTATGACAGTAGGTGTCTCTGTATTGTTTTGTCCGGAAAATGCTCCCTAATACCATCTATTTTTTAATATCTATTTTACTTATTGTTCTCTTTGTCACTCAAAGAGCTCAAATATTTAATTTTTTGTACTTTGCATTACAGACCACTAAATTTCAAAAGCCTGTCTAAATCATTTCCCTCTAAACTTCTTATTGCACTGAATTAATCCCACATTCTTAACACTAATTGTATCCTAGATTTTAGTGTCAAGTTATAAGAGCTTCATTTCTGGTCTCACATATGATTTTCTAACTTTCTTTGCACATTCAGATATATTTTAATGCAGTAACTGTTTTGCATATCTCCTCTATTGCTCATCTTTATTTCTGCAAGTAGTACCAACATTGCAGACAGGACAGATCTGCATAGTTTTATTCTTATCTCCTTTGATCCAGTAAGCCTTCATGATCCCCAGTGCATATCTGTCAATCACCATGTCTGAATCTAGCATCCCATCTTTTCTGCTGAATGAGAGGCTATTGCACTAACTGAAGATTTACGCAGTACTCAGTATCACTTTTTAATTTTAATTAGACTTTGATAATAAATTGAGAACTGATAGCTACAAAATATCCACTCTGAGGGCACCATTCTGGCTATGAAATTGAAGATTTTGAAATTCATGAAAAGTAATAATTCCCCAGTTATTCTCATGAGCTCCCTAATTGGTTCATAACCCCGCTGTAACAGTAACTTGCGATCTAGTATCTTGTTTAGGCATTTCAGATGTGAAAAAGGGATCTCATAATTTTCCTTAGTTTGTAGCACTTCTAACTTAATACTCCACCTGCAGCAAATAGACTTACATTCTGCTGAATAAACCTGTGCTGCAGATGAAATTGTATCCCAGTGTCCCACTGCTTGCAAAGAGTTACTTAATAAAGTAGCTGTCCTGATTTCAGCCAGGACGGAGCTAGTTTTTGTCTTCAGCAGCTCCTGTGTTTTGGATTTGGTATGTGAAACAAGGTGATAGCACGCTGCTGTTGTTCGCTGCTGCTGAAAGACCAAGGACATCTTGCAGTTTCCCAAGTTTTGCTAACGAGCAGGTTCAGACACTTGGGAGGGTACAGACAGAATAGTTGATCTAAACTGGCCAAAGAGAGTATTCCATCCCATAGATGGCATGCCTAGGATAGGATACAAGTCTAACGTTTTCTGATGTTGCAGGCAGACAAAACTCTGCCCTTTATTTTCAAAAGCAGTTCTTCCTTAAGCTATTCAAAACTCATTTTTTCCAGCAGTCTCTACCTGTCTATAGAATACTAGAGAACAAATGGTAGATTTTTAAGGAAGTGATATTAAGCAATTTAAATTAAAGATCTTATAGGCGATACTATAAGCAGTAGATGGCCATACTTTGAACAGCCTTTAATGATGAGCTCCAAAATTTTTTCTAGCACTTTGAATCCTCCAAATGATTTATTTTAAAAAGGGAGAACTGATATTTAGAAAACTCATGTACTCCTGATGTTGTTGAAGGTCAAAAACCAGAATAATTGCTATTAACAAACAATTTAGATAATAAAATACAAGACTTTTTTTTCTCTTAGGAGACTGGTAATGAAAAACATTATCACTCTTCACATTGACCTGTTCAGTCTTACTCCATAATGACCATGAATCATCATAATTAATACAAACTAAAAATAATTAATCACTTTAAGCAACAAAATATAATTGGCTGCACAGTTTTAGATAGAGACATGGAAAGTATGATGTTGAAACCAACCTTCATATATTCAAAACAAATTAATTTCAGATCTCTTACTTTTATGGAGCTGTTCCTTAATTCTCTATGTGTACACTTCCATTTAAATAGTCTCCAAACACAATGTTTTATCTAAAAGAGCAGCATAAAGTTAGTATTTGGCATTTTCCCTCATTTCTTCTGTTTGCTCTTTCTATTGAACTCTTCACAAAAGCTACAGTAAATCTAGAGCACGATATTCAACCTTTCACAGAACACTTATACTTTTTTCACAGTTTTCATACACTCCTTTTCTACTTTTTCTCAATGATATACAGGCAGTTTTAATCTTGTAACTGCAAATGTAATACATCCTCTTAATTATTCCAAAATTAATTGTACATGTTGGTCTTTCAAGGGAATGTGAGAAAAATGGATTTATCTCAGTTCAACTATTAATAATAAACTTGGAGCTTCTTTTTACATACTTTTTTTTTTTTTTTTTTCCCACCAATTCTCTTCCCCATTCCACCAGGGAGAAGGGGAGAGGAGTAAGAAAGGGACTGTGTGGTGCTAGGTGCTGGCTGGAGTTAAACTACAACACCCTTTTCTTTTTTCATACAGTTTTAGTACCTGAAAAATTTTCCAAAGGAATCAATTATATCAGAATCGAAGATTCTTGATTTTATTTTGGTTCTTCTTATGAGATTTTTGGTATAACCTAATTGTCATGGATATATTCATACTTAATAGGGCTGTGTGCATGCACATACACACAAAACAATCAGTAAAGGGATCTATCTTACTTTATAACAGTATAATAGTAGCTATAGGATACAGACAGCAAATGGAAATTTAAAATCCTGTGTTACGTATTGCAGGAATCACCTATAATTCCTCAGTACTATAGCGTAACAGAAATTGTTTTAATGTGATCTGGGTGAAAAGAAAAATAAGACAATGGAATGAAAGATGATCAGGAGTAGTGTTGTAATCATCTGGATGGATTTGGGGTGTTATTATTGCAGAGCACACTGGATTTTTCTTTCTGATTTTTCAGAAGGTAGGTATTCAGGTGACTCTCTAAAGTAGAATGCTACAGATCTTACAGAATGTCTACTGGTGATAATCTAAGCAGGTTATTACATCTCCAACAGTCAAAATAGCTTCTTAATAACTACATTCATTTTTCCTCATAAGAAATTTTTTTATCCATCCAGAAATCAGATACTGTACCTTTCCTCCTCCTCCTTGACCAAGCCATTTTAGTAACTGAAGGAAAGGTGTTTAAATTCTTCACAATCATTGGCTGTAAATTTTCCCAGTATAAATTAATAAACACTTACTCATAAGTATTTACAGTGGATGTTGCTATATAATATAATTTCTTTCAACTGATTCTAACCTTTATACTTCAAAACTTCTCAATAACCAGATCAAAATAAAGTGTCAATAAATCACTATTAAAAGTTCACATCCATCACAGGAGAGATGAGAAAATATGTTTGCAGGATGCTGTATTTTTCCATACCAAACTTTCATGCACTTTCCTTCCTTCATTGTTTCTCCTGCATCCTATAGAAGCAATGGCAAAAAGGAACATTTTTACTTCAGCCAATTATTGCTTTTATTTGAAAGATTTTAATGATGTTCTACTAGATTTCTCCAGTAAAAGGTGGTTGATGTGAATTAAGAATTTGCTTCTATTACTGATTTTCACCTATTAAATAATTACTTGAAGCATCTGATATACTGTGTCACCAAGTAATAGCTGTTTTACATTCCATATTTAAATGTTGTTTTTACAAAAATAAGTTAACATAATGTAGAAAACAAACAAATAAACAAACCCCAAACTGATAGTAATGACATTTCAATGGCACGTCCTAAAATGGAAGATATAATAGAAATAATACTTTTTGAAAAGACAGCCAAATTTGGGTAACTTTGCCAATAGTATGTCAGAGAATTTTTGAAGACAATTGCTTCTATTATAGTAGAATACTTTGAAGTTGTTCTTTTTAATATATTACTTCAGTCTATGGGTTTTGACTTTGGCAGAGCCTTCAGAAGTAATTTTAATGATACGAGGTGGGGGGATAAGCAGGGAACTCTATATCTGACTAAATAGGACAACTGAGAAAAGGAACAGATGATGGAGTTTGAAATAATTTCTAAAACGGGCTCTGTAGTTTGAACTATCAGGTTTTCTCTGTACATTTAAAGACACACTGACAAATACTGCCCTGACTTCTATCTCATGCAATGCAAAGACATGAATAAAATTACAGAGTATAAAAAATGAAATGGAATTTGTCCCTGTCTTTGTTTACATTCTGACACCTTTTTTTTCCTTTACCAAAAAACCTCAATGGCTGCATCTGAGCATAATAACATTTCAGTAACACTGAAAGCATGTACTTTAAACTAAGGTGTAATTTATGGTACATTTTAGAGAACAGCTACTGAGACCTGGGCACAGTTCCAGTGCTGACACTGCAGTGAAATTGAAAGACATTGAACTATCACAGATGTTGGTTTTTTGTCTACTAGTAACTAGTAGATCTTTTAACTTCCAGGGTACTTCTTGAGGTGCTTAAGTGAGGTGATCTTATAATATTCTATTTCTTAATAAAGCAGATTTTACTGTTTCAAGGCATGTGTGGGCTACTTTTGAGCATTTAATGACAGTAGCACTTGCAATGCAATTGCATGCAATACTGTACCTAATTCATTGCCTCATGCAGCATGAAAGTTTCTTTATACTTACAGGAAAAAAAAATCAACAACAAACCAAACTTAACGTATTGTAGATAACTTTCAGTAATAAATCTTAGCCTATCACAGCTAAGCATTCTTGTTATGGCTGTATGAATCTGTATTTTTTTCATTATCTCTACACCATTACAGATAAGAAAAAAACAGAATGAAAAGAAATAGTTTATTTGATGGATGTCAACAATGGCTGTATAGAGAACAAACTTGAAATTAAAAGATTTGAAAGCAAGGCTCAAAACTGACAGGAACTTATCATAAGTTTCCTTTTCTCTTTAACTTGGGTATTTTACAGTATGTGATAATGTTAACATTAGCTTAATAACTGCAGAAAAATATATATAGAGACATAAAGAGTCATTTATATTTGATTCATTGACTTTATGCTATTAATATTCTTTAATATTTAAACAATACTAATATTCATAACAGCACTTGATAATTTTAAGTGTTTCAAATACGTTTCACAGGAGAATGGAAATGTTCAAAATACTCACAGTCTGCCATAATTTGGAATTCTTTTACTAACATATAAAAGTTATGGTTGTCCCACTTGACTCTGTGCTACAATGAACTGTTACTTGAACTGAAGAGCCTACATAATCTAAATGAGTCAGTCAAATCATTCAACAGTCTTTATAAATAATAAGCAAACAGAAACACAGAAAAAACATAGTTACTGCTAACAAATGCTATTTCTGAAATATTTTGTCAGATAAATATCTATCCACTGGCAGAATTGTTCTTCACTGAGGGGAAAAAAAAAAAAAAAAAAAAAAGATGAGAAATATTAAAATGTTAAATATAACGATATTAAATATTAACTGCAGTACGGAACATAGGCAAGTAGAGAGGTTTTCACAGAATGGTTAGCCAAGTGCTAAAAGAAGAAAGATTATTACCTGCCCCACATTACCCTGAGTCAGAGCCACAGCACCAACGCCTTGGCCAAAAGTGGTACCCATGGACAAAGAGTTGGCCCTGGTAGCAACTTCCCACAGGATGCCCAGAAGGCCCTCTCACCTTGGCCACCAGTAGGTAGGGTTGCCCTCAGCTATGATGGCACTGCACTGGCCCCCAGCTCTGGCAGCTAAACTCTCATGGGTTTAGGAACATTTCAACATGTTTGGAAATCCGATCCCGCACATTCTTGGGAAAGTATATTATTTTCCACCATAGCATTCATTACATGTATATTTCTGAACATGCATCACTTCATTGATTTACTTCCCTCAATCATTCACATATGTAAGAATTCTTGGATCAAATGCTGTGAAAGATTAGAAATTATGCAATCAGAATATAGTGAGGAATTATATCACTTAAATTTTAAAATTAAAATGTCTCAGTGCTGTACGTTTCTCAAGGTAAATATTAAGTTATTTCCATTTATCATAGAATCATAAAATAGTTTACCTTGGAAGGGACCTTTAAAGATTGTCTAGTTCCAGCCCACCCTCCCATGGGCAGGGACACCATTGCTTAGATCAGGTTGCTCAGAGCCCCATCCAATCTGGTCTTGAATGTTTCCAGGGATGGGGCCACCATTACCTCTCTGGGCAACCCATTCCAGTGTTTCACCACCCTCAGTGTGAAGAATTTCTTCCTTACATCTAATCTAAACCTGCCCTGTTTCAGCTTAAAACCATTACCCCTTGTCCTATCACCATTGTCCCTACCGAACAGATTCTCCCCCTCTTTCCTATAGGCCCCCTTTAAGTACTGAAAGGCCGCAATCAAGTCTCCCTGCAGCCTTCTCTTCTCCAGGCTGAACAAGCCCAACTCTCTCAGCATCATGGATTGTTCTTGGTGTGTGATAGCAAACTAGAAATACCATAATGATTCTGTTGTGGATTCCTATGCCATTTTTATCTGCCTTCAGTTATGTGAGAGTGTTCACATAAGACCATTTTCCTATCCCATGTAGATTTAGAATGGAATTGCACGACTCCCAGTGTTTCCTGCAGATCATGACTTGGGTAAAGAAAGAATTGACTCAGGATGTAAAATTATAACACATCAATCATTGACCACCTGAATAATTTAAAGAGGTGAAGTAGAGGTAACTGGGAAGATTAAAAAAGTACCAGTTGTATTAATGAAATGAAATAGAGCTTGATCGACTGTTTGCAAGAAAGTACTGGAATCCTGAGTACTCTCATTTTAAGAGACTCTGGATTTTATGAGCTTTACTGTACATCCTTTACTTGGCTAATAGAAGTGGACAATTGGAAGATAGATCTTCAAATAATAGTTGCCTTTATTTTGGGCATTTTTGTCATACCAAATGAGTATTTTTAACTAAATGATGAGTCAGGAATAAAAGTTACATATTTAAACTGATGAACTTTATGGCAATCAACATAATAGCTTTTTACTGGAACTGTATCAGAAGTAAATTGCTCTCATGATTCTCTCTGAACCAAATCCAAGAACAAATTCATTTTCTGTTGTGTTCCAAAAAATCTGGCCCTCTGCAGGATACAGTACAGTGTGTAAAATTGCATAGTAGGTTTTGCACATTTTCTTTTTTCAGATAGTGATTTAGAAAATTGATTTTTTTCTTCATTTCTCTCCTTATCTCTTATGTTGCCTTTTAATTTCTTAAGTCATACTTTCTCTGCTTTTTTCATATTACAGATGAAAAGATTCGGTGATCATTGAAAATAACAACGTATTTCACAAGCTTCTCTAATTTTCTTGATTTTATAAGTTATATAAATTTTTTAAAAGTAACATTTTCACCACTAATCCTGAAGTTATTTTAAAGAACAAGACTCAGTGTATAGATAATACTTAACAGTTTTTTGCTTAATTAAAAGCATGCAAATGAAAAAATGTAAATTATAATTTTATAGACTGCTTTTGGTGAAAGCAAAGGTAAAATTATTAAGATCAACTGCACTGTACAAATTCTAATTCAGATAAAGCAAACTCTCCAATCAGTTTAGAAAATGGAGAAGAAATCAACTAGTATCTAGATGTCAAGGAATCAAAGGCATTTATTTGAAGTATATCTACTGACCATAATTTCAAGAAATAGGTATTTTTTCTCATCTATACTTGTTTAATATGGCAACAAAAATATGCAAATGAGGGCTACAGACATATCTTCAAACAGTCTAACTGACAGAATCAAAAGCCTACTTCTGGTACGTTTACTTCCTTGAAAGTTCCTGAAGCACCATTTTCAATCCATATGTTGATAAGTTTGTTCCCTTCTTGCTCCCAATAATATTTTTTTCTCCATGTGGACACCTTTCATCCACATCTTCTGCTCTTCTCCCCAAAATATTTCAGGTATTGTAGGTAATAATTTTAGAGCTCTATGCTTTGTTAATCAATCTGGCCTTATAAACAAAGCATAGTTGGTTAGCTCTTAACATAGTTAATTTGTTGGACTAAAATACCTAAATACATAATTGGGATATACATAGGATTAGGAAAGCTGTGTTACATCTAAGGTATATATTACTGTGATACTTACTCATATGACTGCACTTGGTGACCGTATTGATGAGACCATGTTACTTATTAAGAATTCTGTAAAAGTAATTTTCATCATTGCAAGTATACACTCCCTTGACATATAAATATTTTATTGATGTGGAGTTCTGTATCAGGAGTGACAGTATGTAATTTTTAGTTTTTGTCTTTCTTTCTCACCATTCTACTCTATTTTTTATTGACAATAAACTAAATTTATCTTCCACAAGTTAAGTCTGTTTTACTTGTGATGGTACTTGGTAAGTGATGTCTCTGTCTTTATCTTAACCCACAAGTTCATTCTCTACACCTGTCCCGTTGAGGAGGGTGAATGAGAGAGCAGCTGAGTGGGCATGTTGTCAACCCACCACAATCTCAGTCTGGAAGTTCCAGCAAAACTGAAACAAATTCACCCTTGTTTCAGTTAAGAAGTTTAGAAAATTCTATGTTTGGTTGGTTTTCTTTATGGAATGCTAGAATGAGCATTTTCACCTGCTTCAAATTATAGACTCATAAAATCTTCTGTTACTTTTTTTTTTTTTTTTTTTTTTTTTTTTTTTTTACCTTTTAGAAGGGGACATTTTAATCTTTGAGTAAAATACAGCCTGTATTAACAGCAGAAGTATACTGCAAGCTGAATTCAGAGCTTCTTCGTATCAAGAATAGTTGTCAATAATAAAAATAAATTAGAACTTAGATCAAACCAATTTGGTGTTGATTTTGCACAGACAAAACTAAAGCAGTCTTTTGTAAAATTTATGGTCAAAAAAAGAGTAATGAGGGGAAACATCCCCCTCTTATTTTAGTGGTTTTTTGTTTTGTTTTTCTGGGTTTTGGTTTTGTTTTGGTTTGGTTTTTTTTATTAGTGAACATCCTTATCCATGATCATGGACTATAAAAATGAAATCTTCACCTAAGTTTGTTTTACACCTATTTTAGCTTTCTTTGCTTTTGTACAATTACTACATAACATGCAAGAAAGTTCAAAGCACAGATACTTTAACTTAAATTTTCTGAACCTATATGGTTTAGACAAAGTTGAAATAATATCAAGACATAGTTTGATGAAGATCCTCATTTTGCAAAGCCACTGGTCATTAAATATCCATGAAAAAAAATAATAATAAAAAAAAAAAAAAAGGAGCAGTGCAATTCTAAAGGAGAAGAAAAAGAAAAGAAATAGAGGAGGAAAGTGGAAAAGAGATCAAACCTTTCTTTTCTTTGACCGAACTTCCATTCATAAATACTATGAGAACCCTGAACTGGTAAAGAAGCCACTGGAAACAAGAGTAATTATTAAATATTTCAGTAAGGGGTCATTATTATCGCCCTTACATATGAAATGTTTCTTCCTGAAATATATCCTTCAACAATGTGGTTGCTAATTAAATTAATCCATCAGCTGCTTTAAATCTCAAAGAGTTAGTAAATCTAAGTGCAAAACTGTGGTAGATTGGACTTCCACATGAAACTCATACAACCACAGAAGAACAAAGCATGAACTTTTTAATAATCCATTGACTTCAGTATCACATAATTCATAGGCAGACAGTTCTGCAGCTCTAAAATGGCAAATAGCTAGGGGACTTGCCTCTAAATATATTTATTGCTTAGAGGAAAAGCTTTCAGAACATGTCAAGAGTTTCTTTCCAGTATTTTTTTCTGTCTAATGTGATTTAACCAATTTTTATCAGTTGTCAAATGCAAGCACAGCATGCGCATACTTTCTATGATCACCTGCACAGTATTCATATCAAGTCATGGCTGCTGAATACATGTAATGTAGATGGTTGTAGTTATACAATTTTAGTCAGAATTTTTTCTTAATATTTAATTAGCTGTGAAAGTAGAGCTGTCCCCTGGAGGTTCTGCTGTTTTCCTAGAAAGAACAACTTACTACTTGTCCTGGATATTGATCACTGTTCTTCTTTTTTTCTGGCTCAAGCAACTTTGGCTGTTCATTTACACACTTCCTGTTTGCCCGTTCAAACTGTTGCAGCTTTTAGAGAGACTTGCACAAAGCTCATTACAGTCACTAGGAAAATTATGGAAGACTTTAAAAGTATATGAAGGACCAGAAAGTGACTGGAAAAAGTCAACATGGTAAATTGTGCCTGACCAACCTCATTACCTTCTATGATGTAACAACTTCCTCACTGTGTGACATCTGTGTTGATTTTAGCAAGGTGTTTGACATGATCTCCTACAAAATCCTTCTTGATAAACTGATAAGATATGGACTGACAACAGGCTCAATTGCCAGGCTCAAAGTTGAGCTGTTGAACAGTCTGAAGTGGAGCTTCTCACAGGTCAATACAGGGTTCGATAGTATTCAGTTACCTGTATAAACAACCTAGATGACAAGATGTACTCTGATGAAATTTGTGAATCACACCAAACTGAGAGGAGAGGTAAATGTGCCAGAAGGAACAGCCTCTGTACAAAGAAGGCTTGGAAAGCTGAAAGACTGGGGTGACAAAAATCATATGAGGCTTAACATATGAGGCTTAAAAATCATATGAGGCTTAAAGATAAATGTGAATCCCTGAACCTGGAACTGAATAATCCCAAACAACAGTACATGCTGCATTGTGATTGTCTAGGGTGTAGTTCTGAAAATGACCTTGGCATCCTCGTGTATGGCCAATTAACCATGACTCAGCAGTGTGTCTTTACAACAATAAAGGCCAACCATGTACTGAACTGCATCAGCAAGAGTATAGCCAGTAGTTCAAGGAATGCAATTATTCCCCACTTTACTCAGGATTTGCTGGGCTACATCTGATACTGTGTGCAGCTTTGGCCCTACAAGTTCAAGAGAGACCTTGAAAAAAAGAGTAAGAGTCTAACAGAGGGTCACAAATTGTTTATAAGGTTTGAGAATTTGACACATGAAGAAAAGTGGAGGAAATGGATTTACTCACTCAAGGGAACAATGGGAACTAATCAGTCTTCAGGTATCTAAAAGGCATTTACAGAGAAATGAAGGTACTATCTTCACAAGATTGCAGGTGATGAGAACCAACAGGCACAAGTTCCTTCAGGGGAAATTCTGCCTGGATATGAATTGTTCACTGTAAGAACAACCAAACACTGGAAAGGTTTATCCAAAAATGCAAGACTCAGCATGACATGGCTCTGTATAACAATGGCCTATGGCTATGCTTTCAACAGATCATTTGATCAAATTATATTCAGAGGTCCCTTCCAACCTAAACTTTTCTATGGTTTTATGATTTCTAATAAATAAAAGTAAAACAAAATAAACAGGTATTGTGTTTTATTGGCAATATTCTTCCAGTATGTTAAAAATAAAAAAAATAAAAATAAAATAAAAAAAAAACAAAAGAAAAACAAAAAAATAAATAAAAAAAAATCCGACCAACCAATCAAACCAAAAACCCCACAAAAAACCAGAAACCAAACCAAAATCAGTTGTAAGGCTTCATTTTAATTGTTAATAGTGATATAAATTGGCAATTAAGCAGCTAAGTCATATTACTTATACACAAATAGTATTTTCCTAGGAAGGCCTATCTTTGCTTACTGCACCCCAAGTAAAATTAATGTGTAGTTTCACTATTGTCACCTATTTTACTACAGTTATTTGTTTCAGGCAATTCTACTGTCTTACCTTAATATTGAAAGAAATATTTGGGATTTGTGTTTTGGAGAGACATTGCCTTCTAAATCATCTTTTATGTATCACGTTTTGCCTGTGGATCTTTTCAATATCTGGATCCATGATATGTAATTAATATCTAACACATTAATTTAAATCAATTTAACATAAGCCCATCATCAGAAAATGTAAACTATTTCATTTTTCATTTAATATACTCTGGTACATTGAACTAGAAATTTTCTTTTTTCATAATAAAAAATAACTTACAAATACTTTTGTGATTTGAAATAAAACTTTTTAACATCTTGATATCTACCTGTGACATAAGACTCAAAAGGAGCTCAGTTCAGATCCTAAAATATCTGACCTAAATCTCTGACATCCCTAGTTATCCATTTATTACCTTGGAAAAAGAAATCAGGTAAAGTAAAATAAGCATGATTTTTATTGAGGTGTTTCATTAGTTCTGTATGAATATACATGTTGAAGAATTTTCACCAGAAAGTGGGTATCTCTAGGTTTGCTTTATTAACAACTCAAAGTTGGGCCATCACCTCAGTGAGTGGCAACGGGGTAGTATATTCATCACTTTATATATGCTTTTACAACAATCAAACAATTAACAAAGTCCACAATAATTTTTCACCATATCCTCAATTCTCTATTCTCCTGTTTAGCAGAAAGTCCATTATTTTTACCTGTCTTCTTTTGATCACGAAGTCTGTTGGTCCATTTTGAGATCACAAACCAGACTACCTTTCATCTTGGCATTTTGCAAGATGTCCCAGTGTTCTTATCTGGAAACATCCTAAAGTCTAAGATCTTCACTTCTAATCCTTATAATAGATGCTACTTCATTACCTTACCCTTTATTTTATATCTATATTAGTTAAAACACATTATAATCAGCCACTTAATTATTTACCTACAACTTTTAGTCTCATCTATCTTTATCTACTGATTAACTCAGTTGAAGATTAAACCAACCATGGTAGGGACTGTACAAGAGATAAATGAGCAGCACTACTTGCATTGTTTATGCACTTGCTTATACAGCTACAAGTAATTTATTTTACCTTTTCATTAATCTTATTTCTATGATCTTTACATGATACCTATTGACTTCCAAATTCTATAGACTAACCTAGTTCATTGCACTTAATCTTTAACATACATTTTTTTTTTTCCCCAATGGAAAAGTTTTCATTTGTCAGTTCTGCTTCATCATGCTGATTCCTTATAGAATCACAGAATCATAGAATGTTTAGGGTTGGAAGGGACCTTGAAGATCATCTAGTGCCAACCCCCCTGCCATGGATGGGCAGGGACACCTCCCACTAGACCAGGCTGCTCAGAGCCCCGTCCAGCCTGGCCTTGAACACTTCCAGGGATGGGGCATCCACAGCTTCTCTGGGCAACCTGTTCCAGTGCCTCACCACCCTCAGGGTGAAGAATTTCTTCCTAATATTTAATCTAAATCTGCCCTCCTTTACTTTAAAACCATATAGTCTGAAGGCTCACTATGAATATAATACAAAGGGACATTGTGAGTAAGGAGAAAATTTATGGAAAAGAGGTTTCACATGTATCATGAGTTGAAAAGATGTTTAAATTTATCAGGCTCAAGGGAAAACCAAAATCCTCCTTGATGACTGTCATCTTCACTATGTAAGACTATGTAAGAATTCTTCAAATATATGAAAGAAGCAAGAAGTCTAGTAAAATCACTTGAGTTAACAGAATTTAGCATCTGTATTTGTCTGAGTGTTCTGCCTGACATAAGACATTTTGATACTGGTTATTACTGTTACTATTACAATTTTACTGTGAGCAAACATGAACAGTGAAAAATAACTATTGAACAACTTAAATTTTTTTCAATGTTTTATGTAACGTGAATCGCATTTTTACTGCTCTAATTACATAATTTCAAGATTATTAGGTCTACTATGTTTCTTGATGGAAGTGTGTAGGACACTACCTTTGGCCAGATTTGTTAACAACTTGTGTATTTACTTAACTTATAAGTTAAATTTGCAGTTAAAATATGAATGTAATGCTTTTTTGTTACTGCCCCTGGAGGTGGAATCAGTGTGGTTATAGAATCATTGAATCATTTAGATTGGAAAAAACCTTTAAGAACATCAAGACTAATGTTAACCTAGCACTGCCAGGTCCAGCACTAAACCATATCCCTAAGTACCACATCTACATATCTTTTAAATACTCCACCATTTCCTTGAGTAGCCTGTTCCAGTGCTTGATAACCCTTTCGGTGAAAAAATGTTTCCTAATATCCAATCTAAACCTCCCCTGGAATAACTTCAGGCTGTTTCCTCTTGTCCTATCACTCGTTACTTGGAAGAAGAGATCGACACCCACCTCTCTACAACCTCCTTTCAGGTAGTTTTAGAGAGCAATAAGGTCTCCCCTCAGCCTCCTTTTCTCCAGACTAAACAACCCCAGTTCCTTCAGCTGCTCCTCATAGGACTTGTGCTCTAGACCCTTCACCAGCTTCATTGCTGTTGTTGCTGTTATACCAGTCTTTTGTAGTTTGGTACATTCTAAGTCATTTACAATGTCTGTTTCAGGATCTGCACTTAACTTCCTGAGATCTGAGAAGGAAAAGGAGAGTGTAGCTTGTCCTGCAGCGTTTTATTTATGAAATCATTGTTCCATTGTTCTTAGTGTGTTAGGGAGGGAATAAACACAGATCAAGCATACCAACATGCATTTTTTTCTTTTAAACATTTCATTGTTCCTAAAGTCTGAAGACAACATAAAAGGTAAGCCTTCTGCCAGTCACCTACACCACTCTGTCTCACTCTTTCAAATTCATTTTACATTTGTTCAGACCTGATATGCAGATACCTATTATTTGACAGCACTTGGCCTAACTTGCATTATCAACATTACTTATGAAAGAGAAATTGAAAGGTGTTCAAGGTACCAATGCCTTAAGCAGTAAGTAAAATAGTAGTTGGAGAAATCCTGCCTTAAGCAGTAAGTAAAATAGTAGTTGGAGAAATCCTACGCAAAAATTACTAATATATTTAGAAAGCGCTTCATTGTTTTACAGATTCTCAGACATCCAGTAGCAAGGAAGATAATGTTTTTATGTCTATCAAGTCTTTCACCTTCAGACATCTCCAAATGCTTCATCGATTAAAAGCATTATATGCATCATCACATAAATGCTCAAATCTCCAGAAGACAAGACTGCAGAGATGTTGTCACACTGTACATGTGAATGGGGCATATGGTCAAGAGCAAACATTGATGCTAAAGACATTACTATGGAAGAGATACTGTTAATTTGACCAATATGAGATCTTAAATTTTGAAGCTGGTTAATCATATTATTTTTTTTTGATTCTTCTTTTTTATTTCTTATACTTTTACCACTGAATTCTCTTCCCTTCGGTCTTTGCATCAGAGATGCATTTAAATGACAGTTTTGCTAATGTCCAGGCAATTTAATCCTACCTGAATATTGTAGCTATATGGTTTTCATAATGAACCTTGAGAACTGCAGATTCTAACTTCTGAGGCTTTCTAGTAAGGATATTACAAACTTCTCCAGAATAATTTATTTTCAATGACAGTAAGAGTGGTGTCATTCAATTAAACACATATCTAGTCTTTGTTCTATGGAACAGGCAAAAATAATTCAGAACTTTTAAGATTTAAAAGAAGAAAAAATTACGGATAAGAAGGAAGTAGTGGCAAGTGTTACAACTTATTCTTGTAAATAATCTGTCTACTTTTCAAGTTGGTAAAAATAATTTCAAAAATGTTAACTGGCATAGAAACTGATTTGTTCCAGATATTAATTCATGCGCTCAGTCACAACTGATACACACAAATTCTTGTGTATTGAACTCACTATTTAGTTTTATATCTTACAGGTTTATGCTTTTTCAGTAATTACATAGCTTTTTCAGTAATACTAGCATCTGAAGCATCCAAACTTCAGGTTTATGCTTTAGATTTCTTAGGTCACATATTGTCATGCATTATTATGGTACATGTGGTCTGATCAAGTCATACTCCTGTTTCTCAGAAGAAGCATAGTTGTGAATAAAAAGAAACATTATTATGTCAGAGATATCCCTCCCTGCAAATCTTGAACTTAAGTCAATATTTGTTGAAAATTCTAACAGAGGGCAAAACATTACTCTCCAGATAGATCTGCTATGTGTTTATTTGCTTAAACAGCAAATTTATTGCAAGTGGATATCCAATGTTCAAACATACCTTTCTGAAGTTTACTGTATTCAAACAAACACCACCTAAAATCAATACAACCTTTAACAACATGATGAGGTAATAAAATAGGAGAGAACACAGGATAAATTTAAGGTCTTCTATCAGCATAGAGTGCGACATGAAAATTTTCAAAACTGTTTTATATAAAATCAGTAAAATTGAAAATCAGAAATAGACTTACATCAAATGACAAAAATCACCTACACACCTGAACGATCTTGGTTCAAAGTCACTTCTGAATTACATGAGTTAAATAAGAATGATTTCCTCTTAGAAGCAGTTTTATTTTTAATTTTATATGCACATATATTTCTTATAATGCATCTGCATACATAAGATGAAAGAATATGGTGTAAATTGTGTTATTAAACTGACAGCTGCACATAATTTTTAAGTGACATTCTAAAAGTTCTCTTTGTTGTATAGGAAAAAGGATACTATATTCAAGTTCCTCATATTCATGGTAAATTTTTTAACAAATCTATAAAAGAAGATATAGTACCTGCTATACATGAGAAATTTAAATCAATGTTGTATTTCTCAAAAAAAAGTCACCTAGTACACTTCAGAGACTTACAAAGATTACTGAAGTATGGCCTGTGTTCAGATGCAGTTAAGACCAGATAATCATAATAATTTTTGATTAAAAACTTGTGAATGTTCGGACTGTCTATACAAGGGACAACAAATACGCAAACAAAGGAAAAAGGTTGCTCTATGTTGACTGGGAATTTTTAGAATGCTAACTTAGAAGGCTCCTAACACAACTGAAGGAGCAATTGTCCACCCGATGGCTGACAATGGGAACATGCACAATCAAACCTCTTCAGAAAGAATTGCATTAGAAGGAAACTTGTGTTATCCAGAAAGTAATCCCAAACGCTTACTTGAGACTTGATCTGGATGCCTAGCTGTGATTTCTTTGGATGGTTATTAATTATCTGCATATGCTTGTCAGGGGTTAACGGCTGTATTATTTAGCAGTTAAATGAAATATACTCTTATTAGTAAATGATAATTTTACTGCCTCCTGTGAATCTCTCATTCCATTTGGAAATAGATGGCTCTATTTCCAATTTTCTGTATTATGGAAGCCTTGTAATTGTGATGTTGCTCTGGCCCACTTCATTGCCTGGGCACCAGTAGTCCAATACAAATGCTATCCAAGACATTATAACTAAACAGAGGGCAATGGAAAAGAGACATTTTTTTTTTTTTTTTTTTTTTTTCTGGAATGTTTTTCAAACAAATAGGAGAAAGTTTAAAACTTTAAACTGAGTAGTTTTTAGAATCTAACTATATTTTAATATGCTTGAGAACATCCTTCATGGTGCCATGAACATTGTAGTTTCTTGTATTTTTCAGGTCAAATTTTTTGAGACAGATGAAATATTGCTTTTAAGTTTTTGAAGAAAAACTCTCTTTAAACTAAAATCTGGATAACATAGAATGCTGTCCCTTTAATTCTTATGATTAAGACAGAAATATCAGTGTTTATAAGGAATGACTGACTATTAAAATATGTACTACTATTAAAAGTCACATTTATTCTTTTTTTTTTTTTAATGCTGAAATCCTAGAGAACAGCATCCCCGCAAGAATGAAAGAATTTTATTTTAATTCATAATAGATATCATAAAAATTTCAACATTCTGTGTTACAAAACCAATGAATGTTAACATACTAACATTGCCAGAGTGAATAGTCTACATTCTCCTAATATGAGATGGTGATTAGTCCTATAGTCACAGTACCTAGCAGCTGAAGACACTTGCTGCAGTAAAATTAATTGTTATGAACAAATAGTAACATGCCTGGAAGGCCAGTGTGAAATATCTCTTTTCCTTTAAGGGAATGTTCTGATATTTTCAACATTCTCCTTATGATATAGAATACAGCAGCTAATAACTCAATTAAATATAAATTAAAAGAAAATAAACCATTTTAGCCACGAAGTATTTTTTTTCTTGAAATTTCTGAGATTGTTTAGGTACAATGTTTTATAGTTCTAAGGTGGGGCATATTTGGGTAACCTAAGCCGCAGCCTCTCCTACATGAGAAAATACCCTTTTAGTAAAAGAAGTGAGACGTTAAATAAAGAAGATAAAAATGAAAGTAGTTTCACTGCACTTTTAAACAGTTCTGACAGTATTCACACATTAATCTAGTACTTTGTGTCTTTTTACAGCCTGTCTCTCTCCAGGTCAGAGGTTAGAAGGAAAATTGTTAGAAGGAAAATTTATTTGAAATAACATGCATCAACTGTGAATCTGTTTGAATATATTTTTTCCTTGAATCAAAAAGAAGAGTAAAAGGTATTTTGAAGTTCTTACTGAATCAAAATCAGAAATCAACATAACACACTTGTCCAGCTACTGATCCAACTAAAAACTGACATCTCCTGGCAGGATCTAAACCAGCATGAAGTCTCTGCGTTTACTAAAGCCTGCAGAGCAGCCTCATGTTACACCTCCCTTTTCATCTGGACATCATTCTCTGTTCCACTGTCAGATTTTCCATTATGTGCAGCATGAACATTCTCTTTCTTTACCTGAGCCTGGTATTGTGCTGGTTTTGTTCCTAAGAAGATCTTTAGTAAAATATTCCAAGTGAGTTCTCACTGCAGTGGACATCTACCTTTATTTCTGCCAGAAGATCCTGCAAAAGCCCAGTCAGTCCAAGGTCTGTCCTAGCTCTCACAGTTGTGAACATCACTCTGTGCATGTGTATGCATTACCATATTCATGTGCAGAGTGCAAAAAGAGATTCTCCACCTCCTTTCCCCCTCCATTTTGTTGATCACTATTACGGCATTGATAGGCATGTAGCACAACAGTTCAGCTTCCTTTCATCTCTAACTCCCATGTGCTGGATTTAGGAAACCTGAGAGATGACGAAATATTATTCTGAGAAACAAAGAATGTCTGCACTCCAGCATTGGTGTTTCCCATATTTTGATGGAGTAAAACCCCAGAATGGGCTTATCAAAGCAATTAAAAAATGTTCCTGACATGAAAGAGAACTCATCCAGGCCAGCTTCAGTCAGAACTAACTTAAAGTGGTACTGAAATGAAAAACTAGATTGGTTCAACCTTTTGAAACAAATACCTAAAACTCACAAAAAGGTGGGAGGAAATCTGATGGGGAAAATCACTTTCAGTGCAAGTCAGTTGTTTGTATTGTTAGGGAGCCAGCAAGGTACTTGCTGTCAAATGCTTAGAGCATACTGGAAAATATAGATTGGATATAGTTCACCTAATGGGGATACAGGCATCCAAACATCATTTGAAGCCCAAAGAAAGAAGTCAGTTTTATTTTACACAATTATCTACTTCCAAATCCATTAGGCAGTCCTCTTAGAATTCTAGTTTCCAAGGTTCTTAGGTGCCACCTGTGACCTGAGCCGCTTGTTCTCCAGACTAAGATTTTCATTCAGATTTAGATAAACAGTTGCCTAAATTCTATATAAATCTCTCAGAAAGTTAAAAATAAAGAAAACCAGAAAATTTCATGAGTAATATTTTTAGTTTTTTAAATAGCATATGTTACAGTTTTGAGGAAAGTATAAACATAAAGTCAGGCATATAGGGAGATGGAAATAAGATGATACTGACATACATAGAATCATAGAATCATAGAATCATAGAATCATAGAATCATAGAATGTTTTGGGTTGGAAGGGACCCCCAGAGCCCATCTAGTCCAACCCCCTGCAGTGAGCAGGGACACCATTACCCAGATCAGGTTGCTCAGAGCCCCGTCCAACCTGGGCTTGAATGTTTCCAGGCATGGGGCCTCCACTACCTCTCTGGGCAACCCGTTCCAGTGTTTCACCACCCTCATCATGAAGAATTTCCTCCTTATATCCAGCCTAAACCTACCCTGTTTCAGTTTAAAACCATTACCCCTTGTCCTGTCACCTCTGTCCCCACTAAAAAGATTCTCCCCCTCTTTCCTATAGGCCCCCTTTAAGCACTGACAGGCCGCAATCAGGTCTCCCCGCAGCCTTCTCTTCTCCAGGCTGAACAAGCCCAACTCTCTCAGCCTGTCCTCACAGCAAAGCTGCTCCAGCCCTCGGATCATTCTTGTAGCCTCCTCTGGACCCGCTCCAACAGCTCCATGTCCTTCTTGTGCTGAGGGCTCCAGAGCTGGACGCAGCACTCCAGGTCAGGTCTCAACACAGTACTCCAGGTGAGGTTTCAACATATACTCCAGGAAATTTCTTTACTTGTCTTCCAACATTATATTTACCTTCTAAATAAAAGTATGCATTTTTGTTTGTATTTGGTGTACACAAATGCAGATTGATTTAAAATATCTGTCTTTTGCAGATGAGTCTATGACATATGATATTGTACTGAAGTATGGCTGGTGCTCTGCCATTAGCCTGGTGGGTATAGACTAGAAAAGCTACTTTGAATGTTTATTTTTCATATTATGTATTCCCTTTAAACCACTTCCTTTTGTTCCTTCAGTTTATCCCATTCTGTTTCAGCTGTAGAATTTCATTAGCTACTTTTTAAATGCATATAGTATTAAATTAACTTATTGCAGGTACCTATGAAAAAGTGAATGCAATTTTGACAGTGAACTTGTACATATTTTTCTGCATGATTCACTATACACATAAGAACAGAAAAGAGCACAAGAAGCTTTTTTTAGTTCAACAGTTATTTTTACTGGAAAGTTTCCTTTTGCATTATTATTTTCTTTTAAGATGATACTTTTTTTTTTATACCTGCCAATGCCAAATCACACTGTACAAATCAAGGACATTTTATTTTGAATGCAACAGTCTAATAGAGTGATGATAAGGCTAATATAAGGTCAGGATACCACTAGGATTAAAGTTGATATGGAACAGCCTATTATGTCATTTTCTTATAAATAACTCAGTCTTTAACAAGTGAATCAGAAGACTGAAAGTTACCCCTATTTAAAGGAAATTCAAATAGCTGCAAATAATACTTTTCACTGAAATCATCAAAACACAATCAGAAGTTAATAATTTTCTTCAGAACATGAGCTTTTGTTGAAAAAATAGGAAGAACAGCACATGTAGTCCCTTAAGGAAATTTGTGGCCTTTATTAATCAATGGCAACATTTTCAAAGCTGTGATAACTTTTTGAAGATGCTGGTGTCCATCAGTTCCAGTCACTATTTAAGTATTACCTCCTAAGAGCACAAGATGAGGCAATTTCCAAAATGCCGGAAGTGAAGCAGACAAGGCAGAAGGCCGGCCTGGCTGAGCAGTCATCTTCTTCAGGGACTAAGGCACAAAAGGAAGGTGTATGATCGGTGGAAGCAAGGACAGGTGACATGGAAGAACTACAGAGATGCTGTTCTCCATTGTAGGGAGGAAATTCATGTTGCCAAAGCTCAGTTAGAGTTGAAGCTGGCCAGTACTGTGAAGGACAACAAAAAGGGCAAGAAGCAGGCCAGAAATAACATTGGCCCATTATTTGATGAGCATGGACACCTCACAAACAGGGGTATAGACAAAGCAGAAGTGTTTATGCTTTCTTCACCTCCTTCAACACCGATGGTGTGCTCTGGGACCCCCAGAGCCCTGGGCTAGAGAACCATGACTGTGAGAAGGATAAACTCTCAACCAACCCTGAACTTGTGTGGGATTTGCTGCTCTAGCTGGATCCCTATAAGTCAATGAGGCCTGATGGGATTCACCCAAGGGATAAAGAGCTGGCTGATGTCATAGTAAAACCTCTCTCAATGATCTTTCAATGCTCTTGGGAATCTGGAGTGATACGAGTTGACTGGAAGTCAACTGGCAAAAGTTGTGCCAATCTTCAAGGGCAGCAGGGATGACCACAGTAACTACAGGCCTGTTAGTCTCACTTCAGTGCCTGGCACAATTATGGAGAAGATTATTGCGGCAGTAATTGAAAAACACCTAAAAAACAACACAGTCATTGGTCCCAGCCAGAATGGGTTCATAAGGGGAAGGTCCTGCTTAACAAACTTAATTTCTTTCTATGGCCAGGTCACCCACCTAGATGACCAAGGAAAGCCAGTTGATGTAGTCTTTCTGGACTTCCGTAAAGCTTTTGATATTGTCTCTCACGGTATCCTCCTGAACAAAATGTCCAGCATACAGCTGGATAAACACATAAAACAATGGGTGAGAAATTGGCTGACAGGTCAGACTCAAAGGTTCATAGTAAATGGAGTTACATCGGGCTGGCGACCAGTCACTAGTGGGGTTCTGCAGGGATCCGTTTTAGGGCCAGTACTCTTTAATGCCTTCATAAATGACCTGGATGCAGGACTTGAAGGTTTACTAAGTTTGCGGACAACATGAAATTGGGGGCAGTGGTTGACACTCTTGAGGGCAGAGAGGCCCTGCAGAGGAGTCTAGACAAATTAGAGAGCTGGGCAATCATCAACTGCATGAAGTTGAACAAGGGCAAGTGCTGGGTTTTGCACCTGGGACACAGCAACCCTGTATGGACCTATCGTCTGGGGAGTGAAAGGCTGGAGAGCAGCTCTGTGGAAAGGGATCTGGGGGTTCTGGTTGATGGCAAGTTGAACATGAGCCAACAGTGTGCCCTGGCAGCCAAGAGGGCCAACTGTGCCCTGGGGTGCATCAAGCACTGGATTGCTAGTTAGTTGACAGAGGTGACTGTCCTGCTTTGCTCTGCACTGTAGTGACTCCACCTTGAGTACTGTTGCAGTTTTGGGCGCCGCAGTATGAAAAGGACATAAAGGTCCAGAGGAGGGCCATGAAGTTGGTGAAGGGTTTAGAGGAAAAGCCTATGAGGAGCAGTTAAAGTCACTCAGTCTGTTCAGCCTAGAGAAGAGGAGACTGAGGGGAGACCTCATCGCAGTCTACAGCTTCCTCACAAGGGGAGGAGGAGGAGCAGGCACTGATCTCTTCTCTCTGGTGACCAATGACAGGACCAGGAAGATGTGCCAGGGGAAGTTTAGGTTGGATATTAGGAAGAGGTTCTTCACCCAGAGGGTGATGGAGCACTGGAACAGGCTCCCCAGGGAAGTGTTCATGGTGACAAGCCTGAAAGTATTCAAGAAACATTTGGACAATGGCCTCAGACACATGGTGTGAATCTTGGGGTTGTCCTATGCAGGGAGAGGAGTTGGACTCAATGATCCTTGTGGGTCCCTTCCAACTCAGGACATTCTATGATTCTATGATTCACTGAACTAAATTAGGAAGTTGGAGTCTGCAGAAGATAATCCTTATGGTGTGAGATCTATGTGAAGGGAAAGGTAGGGAATAAAAAAGAAGTAGCAAAGGTGAATATTTCTTAGATTCCCACATGTCCTTTGCCATCTCCTCCTCACACTACTGTGTAGTAACAGTAAAGATTTGTATATACTCTAAGCAAACACATTGACAGATTCTACAGGAAATGCCATTTGACCAAGCTTTATTCTAATCAGGAAATTGTGTTTTACAAGAGTTTGATTATAGTGCAATATATTTCTTACATGGTCCAGATTAACAACAACAACAATAATAAGGAAAAAAACCCACAACAAAAAAAGAAAAGCTCAGAGCCATATTATCAGAGCCTAAAGATAGGAACCGAATTTCAAAAGTACTCAGCACTCAGCAGGTACCAACACTATGTAACTTGTTGCTGTGACCAGTGTGGAAAATCTACCCTGAAGAATTTACAATCACAGATCCCTCAAGATTAATTCAAACTTAGGTGGAGTGCCACCTACTCATTCAAGTAAAGCCAATTACACAGCGATATTAAGCTTGGTGAACCTGAAGTTCCATAACAGTTCCAGGAATTCCAGAATATCATCAAAAAGTAATCAATAAAAACTCATGATGGTCTTCTTAATTTGTAATAAGAAAAAAATAAAAAAAAAAAGATTTGAGAATGGAAAGAGACTAGTATATACTCTTATCAGTTCCTTTACAGTGTAGTTTTTAATGACTATGATTGTACTTCAATTACTTCCTTTCTTGTAACACCTCTCTCCCTTCTCTCTGACTCGGTATGATGTAAATTAAGGACCACTGTTTTTCTTTCTACTGTTTTTTTAGCAATTGTTCTGCTTATGGACACAAAAGTGTCTGACTTAGGACAATACAAGAACTGTTACCATCCAGTCTCTTACTCCTGTTCTTTTAATAATTATTATATATATTTCTTATTCTCGTTATTCTTGTAGAAGGCTGGGGTCTTGAACTAGAGTCCAGTGACATGAGAAGTCTTATTAATTCCAATGTTTTATAATTAAGCCAGATTAATGTGGACACCTTCTTGTCCTTATATAATCATTTACCTCCACATCTTTATTGACACGTTGCAATATGTGACTTATGTCAGTGAAATAGTCATTCACTGAAGAATATTTACCTCAAAAGGCGTTGAATATTTGAATCATAGAATCATAGAATTGTCAAGGTTGGAAAAGACCTTTAAGATCATCGAGTCCAACCATTGAACCATTGGGAACTTTTTTTTTTTTTTTCTTTACAATGTAAACTGAAGCTGCTTTAATACCCCAAATAAAACTGCCTATTCCAGAAGTAAACTTTTGAAACAGTTTGATGTTAAACCAAAAATTACCCTTTTGGCTGAGAATGTCAAATGTGGGGTTGTACTGGTAAAATTATATTTATGTGCTTATGGGACTCTGGTTTATCCATTTTTTTCTGTGTAGGCAATGCCTAATTAAATCAATCATATGCTAAGTAATATCAATCCATGTTCAAATGCACATGATGACATGATTACCATGACAAAAGCAAGCAAAATGCAGTAGCTTTTCAGTTATTTTCTAGGAAAATAGGAGAGCAGATGCTCATCAAGAAAATGAATGGTAAATGCAGGATTTCATTTAATTTAATCTGTGAAAGAAGGAGTAAATGTCCATTTCCCACTCTCATCTTCTAAGAATTTAAGCAGTTCCAATACAATAGTACTGAGTTCTGAACATACAATACCAGCTCAGCTGGTGGTTAATCCCTTTTAGCTCATATTGCTCAACTGGTGTGACTAACTTACATAAAATAAGTTTTCCAGAGAGTTACTATCTTTATATATAATTCCACAGGGTGAATCAGTGAAACATGCAGAAAGGATGATGTTTTAACTTTTTTTCTGCTGGGGTTTAGAGAAATTCCTGTATATACAAATTTCCCCCTCTCCTCCCAATTTCCATAGTCTCCTATTGATTTCATCCTTTTTAAACTCTGTAGAATTTTTCCAATAGCAAATAAACTGTTTTGTCTTCATGTTTTCTGAACACACACAGATTACTAGTGATTAGTTTTCTTTTTGACAGTGGTTTGAATTAAACTTTTGGATGACTCATTAACCTAGGATTCTTATTAAAATATTCCAGATAAACAAAGGGAACATTTGCTAATGACACAGTCTCCTTGTTCTAGTAAAAAATATTCTACTAAATCTTACCTTTTAGAGATGTAAATAAAGAGAACTCTGTGAATTTAGGTTTCTATTTCTATCTCAGTGTTACAAAAATTGGTCACTTCCACACTGTTTCTAATTCTTTCTTAAGAGTTTGTCCAGATGGGTTCTCTGAGGACACCAGCAAATATCTGGGGATTGGTAAGTAAAGGGCCAGAAGCTAGAATTATGAAACATGATCATTTCGACATCTCCATTGTATTCAGTTGTAACATAATTAAAAGTTATCACCAGCTGAGAATCTTTGTTATTAGGCTCTTGGCAGCTTTAAAGAAGTGAGGGCACTTACATATTGCATTAGAGACACTGATTGGGCACCACCTGGTCAGAGACAAATGATCTGGTCTTCAAATCATGCAGTATGTCATTGATCAGTGGAGGTTTTCTTTAGTAAAACATTAGCAAGGAATTTTTTATTGATTTTTAAGCATTAGCAATATTAGTGCCTAGACAGTATTGAAGATTTACCTCATAATTCAAAGTATTTAGGATGAAAAACTGCCAAAATATCTGTAAAGCTTAGTATATGCTCCCACGACTGCCCAATGATTAGAGAGTTATGATGTGAAAAAAAAAGGGAAAACTTTTTCAGTAAACATGAAAGTACTTGCTCTCTACAACTACTCTGAAAGGAGGTTGTAGTGAGGTGGATGTTGGTCTCTTCTCTCAAGTAACAAGTGATAGGATAAGAGGAAACAGCCTCAAGTTGTGCCAAGGAAGGTTTGGACTGAATGTTAGGAAACATTTCTTCACTGAAAGGGCTGTCAAGCACTGGAACAGGCTGCCCAGGGAAGTGGTGGAGTCACTGTCCCTGGAGGCATTTGAAAGACATGCAGATGTGGCACTTAGGGACATGGTGTACTGGTGGACTTGGCAGTGACAGGTTAATGGTTGGACTCACTGATCTTAAGCGTCTTTTCCAACCTAAGTGATTCTAGGATTTTATGGCTCTACTTCACTATAAGGTATTTTTTCAATATATTCCTATCAATATGTTCCCAAAATCATAGGGATCATACTGTGGTAATCTCTCTCTACCTTTGAGTCACCATATATTACCAAAAGACATTGCAATATAAAATGCATGATTATTTTTGACCTTTTTTCCCCCTCAAAACAGCTTCTAAGCAAAATTGAAACAAAACATGGTAATAAAGTAGCAGGGTGATAATTTATTTTATCAGGTAGAATCTGAGCTGCATTAGAACAATTTTCCCTTTTATTTTCTCTAAGATTTCCAATGTGAATTGAATAAACGCTGAAATCTGAACACTTTTCACAACTGAAAGACAAGATCTACCACAAGAGTGACTTTTGCTCATTTTCATAGCGCTGTAAATCCAAACTGGTTGATAAAAACTTTGCATCATAAGAAGTTCATATTAATTAATCTAGTCTATAATAAAAACACATATGCTTAACATATCTTTTGAGATATAAAATAAATGATAAAAACTATCATTGGTTTCTATTTGCTTTTTAGTTTTATTCAATCATGGAATCATGGAATCACTTAGGTTGGAAAAGATCTTTAAGATCATCGAGTCCAACCATTAACCTATCACTGCCAAGTCCACCACTACACCATGTCTCTAAGCTCTGCATTTACACGTCTTTTAGATACCTCCAGGGCTGGTGACTCCACCACTTCCCTGGGCAACCTGTTTGAATGCTTGACAGCCCTTGCAGTGAAGAATTATTTCCTAATATCCAGTCTAAACCTCCCCTGGCACAACTTGAGTCCATTTCCTTTTTTCCTATCACTTATTACTTGGGAGAAAAGACAGACAACACCTCCCTACAACCTCCTTTCCTATTTGCCTCCTATTTAGAAGGTAAATAAACCTGATCCTATTCAATGTGATTTTTTATCTTTCCTAAAACAGAAGAATTTTGCAGGTTAGAGTTTTAAATTATGAACCATTTTTGGTTAGCTCCTGCTGAGTACCATTTCCTGTGTTACCTACACTTCTGCATATCTGAGTAATTCATTTCTGCTACACAGGAAATGTGCTGTCACAAATATTTTGGATTTAGTTTCAGCAACTGGCCTCTAATTTTGTTAAAATAACCAATGCAATTGTTAATCCTTAGGCATCTTCTCAGATGGTCAGTGTGGTTTTGTCCTGGAATCCGTTCTATTTAGGCTCATTACATTGCTCAGTGGATTCAGTGTAACGATTCTACTTGATATTATTTAATGTGTTATAAATGTTTTGTTAGGGAAGGACTAGGAACATAATATATTAACATTATAATTCCTAACACAATATTAAGAATTAAAATAAAAAACGATCATACTGTTTTTCTTGTTATAAATATTGCATGAATACCCATTATAGGAGCACCACCCTTTCAAACTTAATATGCTTCTGGCACAGTGGAAAAATGAAGCTGCTCTGAGGGAAACTTGTAAGAATTTACTCTGTGGATGAATTAAGAAACAAACAAACACACACAAAAAAAACCCCAAACAAACAAAAAAACCCATTTCACGCACAGTATTTCCTAAGGAATTAACCTGCAGTTTTGCCTCAAGCAACTAACTCTCCCAAATGGTGATTAGTTCATTAATCCCCAGGAGATGCCCTAGGCATTTTCGTAACTGTAAGTATTTCTAGCTGACATCAGGAGTAAAAATAGTCTAATTTCATATGGTTAATATAAATCCTAGCATTTTTAATCTAGGATTGCTTAAAATAAGTTTGTATGTGTATTTAATCCTAATAAAATACTAATTCACAATATTTCTGTATAGAAATAAAAAAGAACTACTTATAAAAGCAAATTTCTATATTACATAAAAAATAGAAAATTAATAACGGTTAGTTAACCCTTATTTTATAACTTCAGAGTACTTTGCAGACAATTACTGTGAGTGTAGTCCTGGTGACACTGGTGATAAAAGTGGTTTATTTGAAGGCAAATATCAACACACTTGAAAAATTCATCTGGTACAAACATAAGCGAGTGATTCTCTCATCAAAGAGATACTGGCCTTGTCTCTAGAATTAACATTGTAATTTTTTTCAAAATGCAAACGCAATTTCAAAGAAAGACTGCACTTCAAAGCTGTTTCTATTCTTATTCTTGCTTCTTGGCATTGTACGTCCAATTCACTTCTATTTCTTCAAAAATTACAGTGAGAAGTCACCTGCAAGAACTACCAGTTTCCTGTTCAGAGTTTTTTTCAGAAGTCTTTTTCTTTCTGTTTCAAAGGAGAATGTATTTAGCCCTAGTGATTTCTTGTTCAAATTCATTGTGTTAGCCAAGGGACAGCCATCATACGTGAGCTTCCAGTCTGTCTTCTTGATCAGACTCAGGTAGAGTAAAAACCAACTCAGACAATATTGGGTTTCAGGCATGGAAGTAATCATACTAGTGGGAGTTTGATAATGTAATTTTAAGAAATGAACAGATATAAAATATTCACTAAGTCTCATTTACGGGTCTCCAAATATACGGAATTTATTCCAATATTATTACTGTGCAATTATTGCATATGTTTCAAATCAGCAACAGATCTTTGCTTCTACCCCATGCTGATTATTCATTTCTGCATTTGTTTTCTCTTTGGACTGTAAAACTTGTTTGATTGTTAGCTTATTAATCCAAGCATTTTTAAAGTCTGAAACTTTTGAATGTCTGCCAAATTGAAGCTCTATTCTCTTGATGCCTTTTGCTCGCAGAAGAAAAGACCTAATCTCCTTTCTCAAAGATGGACTGAGAATGTAGGCTCTCAAAAATTAAAGATGACAAATCAGAAGGGGGTTTTCTCTGAACATAAGGGGGTTTTCTCTGAACAGTGTTGATGAGACCCATGGTACAGGACTCAGAAAGTGAATCATCTTATTCTCTCATTTAATAAAACAAGCCAATTAATGATATAAATTTATAATATATGATATAAACTCATGGCATCCTCCCGTGATTTGGATTTGGTACTATATTGGTCTCATCTAGACTCACCAATCAGCAACACATACTTGTGCACATATGTGTTTTACCTATGCATACATATCTTCTACCAATGACTAGAACTAAGAAAAAAATAAATAACCCACACACACACTGCTGAACTAAATGCACCATTCTAAAAAGGATACAAAACTATAGTATAGGTAAAAAACAGAAGTCAGCTGAAAGCTGCCCTTTTTAACATTGTACTTGTTGAATAACTACTATTTAAGAGTAAATTGCTCTGAATCACAAAGATGCTGAGTCTATGTGAGAATTTCAGGCACTTTTATTTCTTTTTTCAGAGACTGCACCATTTTTTTCTGCTTGTTGAGTTAGCTGTTTCCTCTAAACCATTACATGAAATTCTCAGGATCCAGGTTTTACAATGTGGAGGCTGAAAAGAGCCAATTACACCTGTCAATTATTCTAGAATATATCCAGAGTAATTACAATATGACTTAGAGCAGAATTTAGTCTTAAAATCCCATGGATGTGAGTAACATGTTCTTATTTTTTGTGCAGCTGAATACATTTTACAAATATCCATGAATTTTCTGAAAGCACTACTTTTTTTAACAGATGTCAGATGACTATTGGACATCCATACCAACAAAACCAGTATGAATTATGATGAATTACAATGTATTACTTAATGATAAATGGTCCCATAAGTGAAACTGCATGCTATAAAGTATTAGAATAGAATAAATGAAATCAGAGTGCTCATGTGGGTTCATTTTGTTTCCTTGAACCATTAACCAAGCATTGCTATTATCTTCCCTGACAGAAACTGTTGATGACGAAAGGTTTGCATTTTCTGCTGCTGAGCTACACAGACAAATTTGAATGGCAACAAATTTCTTCTTAGAGGGAAAACTTTTCCCATGACTGGCTCACAGCTGTGATTACAGACTACAAAATATATCCCCTGTCAGAAGATTCAAAGGCACATATTCCAAAATCAAACCTCAAGACAACCAGTAACCTTTCATTGTCAGAAAAGTAACAGTCACTTTATCAAAAGAGAAAAGAAAAATCTTAAGAATGGGGGGGAAAAAAAATCCCTTATATGCGTAAGTAAACAAGGAGATATGTAATTGTAACAGTTCTAGGAAGAAGCTGCTTCTTTCTTCATTTATTTGTGAGTGTAACTTTAAATGCTGCAGGATCTCAACAATAACATAAAAAAAAGGTTGCTATTGGAAAATTTTATATTCATTTTATTCCATTCTAAAATCAGAACAGATCTACTATATGAATTCTCTATTTTTAGATGTTTGCAGAAAAAGCATACAGCAATAAATGCTTAGAAGGGTGTATGTTTAGCTTTGTGGGGAAAAAAATATTGGTGATCCACTTTATGAAGGCTCTTCCTTCTGGCATAGTACTGACTGTTCTTTCTATACATGTTTTGATATTTCACAATGAATTATCTACGCCAATTAAATTTCTAGTTTATTACATAATATTAAGGAACAACAGTTCTCAAAAAAGTAACTGGAATAAAAGAAAAAACAAAATATGCTGTATATCATTTACAGTTGTGTGAACATTGAAATACTTTTAACTTTAACCCAATTGTTTTGTCAGTCACTGAAATAATTCTCAAATTGACATCTTCAAAGAGAGGATCCCAGAGGTTATTTTATCCAGCTCTGGAGCCCTCAGCACAAGAAAAACATGGAGCTGTTGGAGCAGGTCCAGAGGAAGGCCACAAAAATGATCCAAGGGCTGGAGCACCTCTCCTATGGAGACAGGCTGAGAGAGTTGGGGTTGTTCAGCCTGGAGAAGAGAAGGCTCCGGGGAGTCCTTATTGCAGCCTTTCAATACTTTAAGGGGGCCTATAAGAAAGATGGAGAAAATCTTTTTATCAGGGCCTGCTGTGATAAGAAAAGGAGTAATGGCTTTAAACTGAAAGAGGGGAGATATGCTAGATGTAAGAAAGAAATTTTTTATGATGAGGGTGGTGAAGCACTGGCACAGGTTGCCCAGAGAGGTGGTAGAAGCCCGATCTCTGGATACTTTCAAGACCAGACTGGATGTGGCTCTGGGCAGCCTGATCCAGTTGAAGATGTCCCTGCTCATGGCAGGGGGTGGTGGACTAGATGACCTTTAAGGGTCCCTTCCAACCTAAACTATTCTATGATTCTGTGATTAATCATTTGGTACAGTAATTCCCCAGGGGCCAAGCACAGAGTGGTGGGGGTTCCCCCTGGGTGGGCAGGACAGGGCTGAGGCCTGACTGGATCATCAGCTGGTGGGTGAGAGTCAGGATCAGTCGCAGTGAGTGGAACTGGGGTCAGACACAACCCTGGGATGGCCTGGCTGGGCCATGGGGATAAGGCTGGGCTGGGACATAAGTCCACAGTTTGCATTACTCCCCTTTCATCACCTGTGAAACACATTCATCCCTTGTGATGTGCTCTGTAATTTTTGTCAGATCTCACTGTGTTATTTGTTATGTTTAGAAGTTTCTCATGTCATGTGCTGAAGTTTCTCACAGTCCCTTGAGTTAACTAAACCTCATGCCAAGATATAAACGTGAGAATATTTTGTGTTGTTTTAGCATGGTATATACTTCTAACAAATATCGTAGCAAAAAGCAGATGCCAAAGATTGCTTTCCGAGGCAGCCTAGAGCTGCCTCTATCTTTTTTTATATTTCATACGGAATTTCTGTTGTAAATTCATCTGAACTTGTTTTCTCATATCTAGATCAAATCCTAACATTTTGAAAAACTTAAAAGACGCCGTTTGAAACAGGGCAAATGTAGGAATAACATACCATCAGCAAAGTTACGTTTATGCTTAGCCAAATGGGTATCTCACCAGGTGATAAACTGACAACTATCATGATTATTTCAGTAAAGATGCCTATGTTATTATTCTGCAGAACAATGTTTTCTGCTTCTGCTATCACAGAAAAAAAAAAAAAAAAAAAGGCGCTTGGAAACCATGAAGCAGCTGCTCCCAGCTGCTGCCCATTATCTGCAGTAAAAGGAATTGCAGGTGTCAGAAACCTTCTTGGCCCATGAACACCTCTGGTAGTAGTATTTCTTCACAGGCTCAACCCAAAAAGGTGTTCTGATACTGCAGCAAAACTGAGTTCTTCCATTTCAACAATGAGGACAATGTAAGTCCTTTAAGGTGACAAATGAAGGTATTTTACAGTATTTAGAATCCTTGAATTGGCTCATCTTGTCAAGATGTATTACTTTTGTTTTCTGTTTGATTGCTAAGTGAAAAAAGACATTAAACCCCTAAAATGGAATAGAGGAAAATTCTCTGGTGAAGGGAAGAAAGCAACCATTTTAATGCGGATTATTTCACAAAATGGGGACAGGTCTCAAGGTGCAGAGGACGCTTAAAGTAGAAGTCCTCAGTAGAAAAATTCTGGAGTTTCTGGTAAGTATGAATAATAAAAGAAAGCTGAAGACAGGCTGCTTAAATTTAGACAGCTTCTGCTGGAATGTCAAAAGTAGGACAGAATGGGATAGGTGCACAAGTATGTTTGCCCCTTAACTGTCCCTTCTACACTCTTCACTGTTCTTCAAGGAATAACGGAACAGACTTCTTATTTAGATAGTCATAGATACATAATAATAGCATAGTACTTTTCTGTTTAAGTAATACTGCAGGGTGATAAAGGTTCCACAGTTTTCACCTTTAGGATGGTTTTTGCTTTTGAGGGCTCTCAACAATCTAGTGATTCCCTAGCTCTGTGGAATAGATGATGCTTCTAAGAACACGTACAGAATGAGTCTTATAATTTTCAACTATAACCAAGTAAAAATGACAGCAATTTAGATTGTTATCAGTAACATATGTTAGTTGACATATTTGTGTTAGCATTAGTACTGATAGTGACCCTACCTGCATATGAGTCCAAACAGCTCTTATCCTTTCATTTCATTTTCAGTTAGGAACTTCATTGTATGGGTTGGTTTTATAACTTGGGAAGAGGTCCAGAAATGGTCTGAGGTGCCTAAAAGGATGGGAATTTCTACTTATGACCAAAAAAGTGATTAAAAAACAGAATACAAAACACTTAGCATCTTGGACAAAGATGAATGAGCTATCTTGTTGACATGAGCACATTGAAGCAGCTACTAGCAAATTTTGGATATTCAGAAAACTGCCTTGACCTGAAAAAGAATCAATGTGTATTGTCCCTTACTACCACCTCACTATTCCCCTTGCTATGTATGCCAAGGCTGGTACTGTTCACCTGAAAGTAGACAGTAGGTCAGAATTATATCAATCCTAGTTTAAAATACAATTCTCTATACGTACAGAAGTTTAAGGTTCATCTTGGATACTAGGTAGATAAGTGGTGGGCTTTACAGAATTTATTTTATTGCTTCTTAATAACTAATCTAACAAAAGCCAGTAAAAGATTGCAAGAGATGTAAAGACTATTAAGACTTTTATATTCATAGAATCACAGAAACATGGAATGGTTATGGTTGGAAGGGAACTTTCCACTAGACTAGGTTGCTCAAAGCCCCATCCAACATGGCCTTGAACACTTCCAGGGATGGGGCATCCACAGCTTCTCTGGGCAACCTGTTCCAGTGCCTCAACACCCTCATAGGGAAGAATTTCTTCCTTTTATCTGATCTAAATCTGCCCTTTTTTCAATTTAAAGCCATTATCCTTTGTGCTAGCACAACATGTCATTGTTAGAAGTCCCTCTCCAGCTTTCTTTTAGGCCCCCATGACGTAGTGAAAAGCTGCAATAAGGTCTCCCCAGAGTCTTCTCTTCTATTGGCTAAACAATCCAAACTCTCAGCCTGTCTTCAGAGAAGAGGTGCTCCAGCCCTCTGATCATCTTTGTAGCCTTCCTCTGGACCTTCTCCAACACATCCATGTCCTTCTTGTGTTGGGGGCCCCGGAGCTGAACACAGTACTCCAAGTGGGGTCTCACCAGAATGGAGTAGAGGAGGAGAATCACCTCCCTTCACCTGCTGGCCACACTTCTTTTCATGCAGCCCAGGGTACAGTTGGCTTTCTGGTCTGCAAGCACACATTGGCGGGCCATAGTGGTCTTCTCATCAACCAGCACCCGTAAGTCCTTCTCCACAGTGGCTGCTCTCAATCCATTCTCTGTTCAGCCTGTATTTGTGCTTGGGATTGCCCTGACCCATGTGCAGGACCTTGCACTTGGTGTAATTGAAATTCATGAAGTTCACACGGGTCCAGCTCTCAAGTCTGCCAAGGATGCTCTGGCTGACATCCCTTCCCTCCAGCATGTTGACTGCAACACACAGCTTGGTGTGTTTAACAGCAGGAGCCGCCTGTCCTGCGCTCCCTCCCAGCCAACTGCCTCGCCAGGCCCCAGCTGATGCGCCAGGCTCTGCTTCCAGTGCTCCTGGCCGCGGGCGCTCCCCAGGCTGCGGTTTATAGGTGTGGGGGTGGTTGCGGTTACTCTGGCAGGGCCCAGGCCTTGTCAGCGTCTCCCATGGCTCCTGGTGGCTCTCTCCACTGCCCTGGTGTTTCCCTGCCTCAGGAAAACACCCTGTGTGCCATGACCTTCCACACCACTGTGGATCAGGCCAGCTCTGGAGCAGCTCCCCTCAGTGACTGACACAGTTGTTGTTATATCTGTCTGCAACAAGATTTTTCCAGTTGTCAATATTTCATAAAGAAACTGGTGTCTGGGTATCTTATCTCATCTTGGTCTATTCTAATATTTGACAGTTCAACCGTACTCCAGCAGCAAATAAAGTTAAAACTAAAAGTCCCTTTTATTCACCTTTTTTTCCCAATAATGTGAACAGGATTTGTCTTTATCTTTCTCAGTTCTACAACAAAATGTGAGCCTGTGTATTAACCACAGTAAGTTTTATACTCTCTTCGCTTACACTGACTTCAAATTTTAGCATATGATTAGATCTCTGGAATAAACTAAGGGAGTGTACCGCACTCGCTGAAAGAGAGATTAAGTAATTCATTAACTGTGGTTTCAAAGAGTGGGTGTCTTATTTTTGTAATCTTCTTAAGTATAAAGAAACAGAAGGCTGGTTTTAGAAATGCTGTCTTTCTTTGGCAAATAGGCGTTCTGTCTTTCGAGTTCTTGATATACTTCCACTTAACAAGCAAGGCAGAACTCATCACTACAAAGCAACAAAGAAAACATTCAGGCATCTGAATTCTTTGCTTTCTTTATTTTGTTTTTGAAAGTCCATCTCCAAATGTGATGTTGACTGGGACCTATTTGTAACGGAAGAACAATGTGAACAAAAATGCTATTGACTTTATATTATTCAAGAAGTGCAACCTTTTCCAGAAGGAAATTCATGTAATATAGAGAATGAAGGACTTCATCTCAACAAGATTTTTCTTTCAAGAAAAAATTAGATCAAATATCTCAATATCTTTTATTATTTACTAATAATTAAAGTATGCATATAGTTAAAGCTATTATCACTTTCCAGGGACTTTCTACTAACCAAAACACTAGAAAGCAACAAGAAAATTCTCACATTATAAACTTGAGAGAATACACAGTTGAGGCATAGGTACTACATCTATGACAGATGTAAACTAGCATAGAAATAACTTATCTGCTAAAATACAAAATTTCTTCCCCCATCTGTTTTAACATCAGCATTTCAGACTTAACTATGCTGTGGGAAAGTCATAAATTCAGGTGTCCAAGTGCCTTTGTAAGTGCCGTTTTTCCACATTCTCACATGGGTGAGTTTTTATGTAAGTGCTTCACAACAGCAATAACAGTTTGCACTATTCAGGTGGAAACCACCTTCAATTCAGAATGGTGGAATTTTTGTCATCATTTTTATTTTTAATTTCCCTCTTGCTTTATTTGCTTACCGACTATCTATAGACACTATGTTTTACTTGCGATGTGTTTCGTTGTCATTGATCAGACCGCACAAGTTGCAAAAAAATGAAGTCTTCAAAGCTCTATCAGCACTTAATTGTGCTAATGGTTATCTATATTGTCAGCAATTCCTGTAGTTTGGTACTTCAGCCTTCACTCACATAAGTAACCTTGCATACTGAGAAGACAATTAAAAAGTGCTGAAAATCCTTCTCTTTTTCAAAACAATAAACAAAGAATAACACACTCTTTTTACCAGCCATAATTATATAATTAAAGTACTAAACATTAAACTTGTCCAGAAAGCACTGCATGTACAATTTTTGTGGTTTGTTTATTTAAAGAGCTACAGAGTGACTTTCAGCCTAAGACAGGGAAACAAAATTTCTGATTTTTTTTTTTCTGCAGTTTGACACCTCGCGGTGTTCGAAAATTAATGAAAACTCTTTGTATTTCCATTTTCTTCTCTCTGTAATTTTAGTGTGAAAAAGTTCCCGTTTGATGGAAGTGATAGGGTTAAATTAAAATCTTCAAAGCATTTTAAGATTTTGTGAAAAAAAAAAAGTTTTGTGAAGTTCATGTTTGAAAATCTCAATAAACTTCCTAAATGACTTCTTAATTGCTTAACCACTAAAATTATACCACTTTTGCAAAATATACAGAACATCATACTGTGTAATTATGTTCACAAGATAAAATTCCAGTTTAAACAATATTCATACCTATTCTAATGAACTGTACTGAGAGTCTGAGAGAAGTTCCCTATCTTTCTTGGGGTTGCCATTCTCTGGTTACACAATTTATATTGCTTCTAAGGATCCTACGGATTGTTAAAAGCAGACTGAATCAAAGAATGAAGGGCACTTTCTGTTGTGTTTGCTGAAGAGACAGGCCTAAACATATTCTTGGTGTCATAAAAATATGTATGTATTGTGTGTAAAATAATGACACTGGGATACACAACAGCATATAGCCGCTAATGTTTGCTCATATTTTCAACTGGTTGTGTGTATGAGTACACACACATAAATGTATCTGAGTAAGTGTATGTATATAAGGGAAATAGTTATTGCTGTGATAGGAGCATCTGGAAAACTGACAAATTAGGTTGACTTTTAACTTGAAAACAAAACTTTTCAAATAGAGTCAATAACTGCACACTTTAAGCTAATGGTTAACTCTTACACATTATTAATTGCTATCACTACTTACACAAAACTGCTAGTCTTCAGCAACCGTATTACAAAGTAGATGTGGGTATACAGCCATGAAGCTGAAGCAAAACTGTTACCAGTGGCAGCTACATTTCTGAATGGGCCTAGTGACCAAGGTCAAGGTGACCAGGCTTGATTGCTCCTTGACAAATAAAAGCCAAGATGGGCTTCCCTTCTTTCTTCTTCCATTTTCTTCATTTAAGTCTGATGTTTAATGCCTCCCCACCCCTCCCCTGAAAAACATGTCTCTTCTGATTCCAGTATCTTTGGTGTGCATTAGGCAGCATGTCCTGCCTGCTTGTGATGCTGTAAGCTTATCTTGCCTTCTGTCTGGCAACTTTTTGTCCCTTAGTTGCTTCGTATGGGCAACCACACACGTATGTGTCCCTTCAATGGTCATGTTGCTCTCATGTTTATGTAAAATGCTTATACAGTGCATTTGATTATTATATGAAAATATTACTGAATGCTGTTATTAATTACACTATTTTAGTATGCTTATATTTGAATTTAAGGAAAACTAATATTAGCATACCTAATTAAATAATTAATTATCTTTTTAGTTACAATCTCTTTAAGATATACAGGTGTCAGAAGGCTCTGCCTTAACTACATTCTCCAAGTGGAAAAATGACATTTGGTGGTTTCTAAAAGAAGAATATTTTATAGTGATATTAGAAGTCATTTAAAATGTATTTATTAACACAAAAAGATCAGTATTTTGGTTTCATTATGTCCCAATAGAAACCTGCAGTAGATTATCCGATGTCCTGCTGAGTTAACAGAATTCTTTGTCTATTGTGGGACTGTAGGTTTCATACTCCAGTTTCTATCAGTAAGGGTTCTGCGTGATGCCTTGATCCAAAAGCACACATAATTAAAAGGAGTCACCCACCCTTGTCACATATGTCATGTTGAATTTCATAATTCTACAGTGCCCTTAGGCACACAGCAGGGATTACTCTTCAGAACCCCATGTCCTCTGTGTTACTGCTTATCTAATAAGTAACATCACTGTTGAATTCTGCTCCAGGCTGCTTTACATCAGAAAGCTAACATTTCCACACAAAGGCAAAGTGGCATATCCTGAGTTAACAATAATCGTTCCTAAGTAAGGTAGATATTTCCTTTATCTGTTCTCATGAAAATAACAGTAGGCACGATGTGATGGTGCTGTTATTAGTGTTCTTTGTGATGCTGTAAAAATATGTAGATGCTGAGGCAAAATTTATTGAATTATGAATTATAATTAAATCATGTATTTTTCCATTTCTCAAAGCAGAACTTGAAACCCTGAACCTTATGTGTCCCCCAACAACATCACTTTAACTTAGTTTGCCAAAACCCTTTGGATAAAATCAGATAGAAAGTATGATTTTGCAATTCTAATATAGCAAAAGGTATTTTGATATTAAGCACAAATATATGGTAGTGATTGCAAAATTTTGTTCTGAAAAGTTCACTGTGCATGTTTCAGAATAAAATTCTGAAAGGTATTAAAGGGTTAGAAAAACAAAATAAACAGATCTCTACAAATCTGCCTATGACATTAAAAGATTTTTGAGACCCAAAGAGTTTTGCAAATTTACTCAGGATTAGAGCTACAATAAGATGCAATTTCTAGGTCCAAATTCCCAGATAATGTATTTCTTTACTTCTAAAACATAAATTTGCTTAAAATTAGTTCATTAAACACAAGCGTGAAAATGTTTGAAGTTTTCTGGGAAGGAAAAATTCCACTTTGAGAGACAAATAGAAATATAAAGCCTTGCACAACTAGGTTACCAGACAAAAATGAAGTCTCTCTCATGTAAACTCTTTGAGCATGTCTGCAGACTCCTGTCTTAATGTACTTTATAAGCTGATTGCTTTTGAGGGGCAAAAAAGGCACAGAGTGACTAGCTTGTAAACTGTACCCATAGTTAACTCATAAATGTAGCAACATTTGTTTTGCAGAAACCTCTCTGAAAAGTGGTAACATTTAAATTTTAAAATATTCCTAGATCCCAACTTTGTATCTCGATTGTTCTTCTTATTAGAAAATCAGATTTCAAAAATCCATCCTCCTAAGAGAGAAACAACAAACAAAGAAGTAGAAATCTGAAAAACTTCCCTAGGATTACAAAACAATTACAACTTCTTGTCATTCTAACATGAGAAAGTTATGGACAGTTTTGGAACCACAGCAGCAAGCTGTGAACGATGAAATGAAACAGTCCTGCTGAGTACACCGCTATGCTGTTTGCTATGTCTTATAGACATAAAGGCACATAATATTCATATTGTGGACAGAAGAATAGCTATCATAATGTAAAATTTCAAAAGCAAAATAAACCATATGTGTATGTGAAAGAGGTTTAAGCTTTCAATGTGTACACTATTTTCCTTTTAACATTCTTTCCTTTAGATCATCACCCTGTTTCCAGACTACAGACCATGAAGCAAGAAGAAAATTACTCTCCAAAATAGGCTCCTTAGCATGTTAAAGGTGCCCTTTACAGGTTAAAATTTCCTTCCCCTTCTCATCACTAGGCAAGACACAAACTATTGTTTCATGCATGAAGATGATTTGAAGCAGTTTGCAAAAGGAAAGGAAAATAGCTTACAATTGGATTTATTTGCTTACAGTTTGAAGGGTTTTATCACAAAGAACCTATGGATACTATCAAATACTCAACAGTCTTGCCTTGCTTTAGCCATTGTGCTGGACTTTGGTGCTATGCTACATGAAGCAAAGGAGCTACCTCCTGGTTACATAGAATCAATTGAAGAAGAATCATATAATATATATATTATATGTGGTGCTTATCAGTAAACAGGTAATCTGTCACTAAAAATTACCATATATATGCTAATGTCAGTTATGATATATATTTATCAACAATTTAGTGTGAGTTTTCTTCTTTGTGTTTAATGAATAACTTCTTTCTAGATACTTTTAAAACTACATCTCTTCAAGTACGTTTTTCCAGATAGCACAGGCATATCTTTCCTTGGTCTCTAGATCCACTCAATTACTGTACCACAATATTTGTTTTAGTGGAAATATAATTTTACTTTTGTGGGGTTTTCTGATTTATTAGAGTTCATTTAAAAAAAAGTAAGTGTTCCAGCTTGGTAAGACCTTTTCTTCTCTTGCCAGAACATGCATGGGTTCTGACAGCAGTGTCATGGCACAACCACACCGACAGAGCCCAAAGTGCTTTGCTGACAGTGATGAGTCACAGAAACTGAAGTGATTAGGCAGGTAGCCAGCAGGGATTGCTGATGTAATTTCCAACTCAGTGCAAATTTGTGGAATTTCAGTTGGGATAAACTTTTAAAGTGTGAGTGTGTAAAAAAGGCAAGTGGATTAAGAAACAAAAAGTTTTACAAGATGTAATAGGTTTTAAAACTCTAATATGACTTTTCAAATCTTTTCTTTGATAAAAGCTAGGAATATGCATAATTCATCTGCTGTTTGGTAATGTCTTCATGGAGATGCCAATTAGAAGAAAGTTCTCCCATCCCAGAGATCTCTGCAGTAGATTATGTAGTAATCTGTCTGACGGATAATACAAGTAGTAATAGCTACAAGAAGATTAGGGAGGCTTTATGACTGAGGAAGCCTATAGTTGAGTTTACACTTGTCCTTTAGGCATTCCCAAACCCTCCCAATCCTACTATAATTAGTAGAGAATCTGACCTCATTTTTAACCAAAATTACAGAACAGAACTCTATACCTGTACATAAGTGAGAAAAAGGGCTTTCATGTAAGTACAGAAATTGTAGCGGAGCAATGATGCATCATTCTCAGTGTCCGGACAGAGTGGGGGCCAGTGGCTGCCCACTGGCCAGACATGGGGAGTGGTGAGCACTCCCCCAGGGCAGACGGGACAGGGCCTCACAGCCAGGACCCATCCCACCGCTGCAGCCAGGGAGGAGGGAAAGCCCTAGGGGTAGCCATGGGAAGCCCCAGCCCCAGGCCCAGGGCACTGGGCACCTCCCTGGGGACAGGCTGAAGCTGGGCTGGGACATCAGCCTGTGAGTGCGGGTCAGGATTGGGCCTGGTGAAGGGAAACAGGGCCAGACACAACTTTGGGATAGCCAGGCTGGGATGCCAGTGCACAGGATATGTTTGGGCCTGGATAAATGGGCCAGGCACAGGTACAGCTGCAATGCTCTTGAAACTATAGGTCAGGCGAGGGCTCAGGAGGAGCCACAGCTTAACAGAACCTCATGAGGGAATGAGGGGACAACCATCCCAGAGGCCTTCCAGAGGAGCTGCTTGGCAGCCTCTCCCTCAGGTCACCAGCTGTACTACCTTCTCCATGAGCCCAGTCCACTAAACCCCCAGGATGTGAGGAGGATGAACTTAGGGCCTTGATTGTAATTTTCAATGAAAACTTTTCCTTTAATTATTATATTTCTTCCTTTAATTATTATATTGCTACAATGCACATAAAAAACATGTATAAGAAGCATGTAAGAGATGTTATCTATATATTGACCAAGTCTACTGTCATTTACCTTTTTTTAGTAGGGATGCGTGATTTTCCTCAGATGCCCATCAAAATTTTCAATAAAAAGTGGTGTTAATGATCTTGGAATCGGCAATGTCTGGTCAAAGTTTTCAAGTACAGTCAATAGAAACTTTTTCTGTGGAAGAAGGGTGGTTGGATTTGGATAGTTCTTTTTTGTCTAATACTCCAGTGACTAGTGTTCCCAATGCATTGTTGCAAAACCTGTACTTTTCTTTTCTATGACTTATGGACATGTAAAATATCTTACATTTGTTAATGTTTACATAGTTTTTAATCTCAAAACAATACTGAAAACAAAACTGAAACAAATCTGTGTTTAGTTCTCACCTGGCGACAGCTTCCTCTACAGATTCTCCAGCCTGGGCAAGATACAAACCAACTTCACCAAGAAGAAATGTAATACATATACACCTTTTTTTTAAAGACAGTCTGTGGGGTTTTTTTGGCTCAGAGCACAATAAGTTTGTGTCTGCTTGCAGTTAAACTTGTGGAATATTACTGACACAGCCAAGAATTCATGAAGGAATCTGTAATATGACATAGGGAGCACTGAAGAATCTTAGCATAGCCAGGACAGCTGACCCAAACTGGCTGAAGGCATATTCCATACCAAAAGATGTCATGCTCAGTATATAAACTTGGGGGAAGCTGGACGGGGAGAGATCACTGCTCAGGGATGAGCTGGGCATTGGTCAGTGTGTAGTAACCAACTGCATTGTGCATCACTTGTTTTGTATATTCTTTTATCATTATTATTATTATTATTTTATTTTCATTTGCTATCCTATTAAACTGTCTTTATCTGAACCCTCAAGGGTTGTTTTTGATTCTCTCCCCTATCCAACTTGGAGGGGGGAGGTGAGTGAGTGGCTGTGTGGTGCTTAGTTGCCAAGTGGGGTTAAACCACAGCAGTCTTTTTTTGGTGCCCAACATGGGGCACGAAGGGTTGAGATAACAACAGGTGTGACCAGAATGTGTTAAAACAGATTTGTTATAAGCATTCATTATATTAATCTAACAGTCGCTGGTCACACTGTTGTTTTACTTGTTCTCAGGGTTGTGTTATATAATAATTTACTTGCAATATATTTTATCTGCCATGTTTATTACCTCTGGGAGCTAATTTATACTATAATAAAATTACTGGTCAAGAGACTAAGGACGGGGAGAGATCACTGCTCAGGGATGAGCTGGGCATTGGTCAGTGTGTAGTAACCAACTGCATTGTGCATCACTTGTTTTGTATATTCTTTTATCATTATTTTTATTATTATTTTATTTTCATTTGCTATCCTATTAAACTGTCTTTATCTGAACCCTCAAGGGTTGTTTTTGATTCTCTCCCCTATCCAACTTGGAGGGGGGAGGTGAGTGAGTGGCTGTGTGGTGCTTAGTTGCCAAGTGGGGTTAAACCACAGCAGTCTTTTTTTGGTGCCCAACATGGGGCACGAAGGGTTGAGATAACAACAGGTGTGACCAGAATGTGTTAAAACAGATTTGTTATAAGCATTCATTATATTAATCTAACAGTCGCTGGTCACACTGTTGTTTTACTTGTTCTCAGGGTTGTGTTATATAATAATTTACTTGCAATATATTTTATCTGCCATGTTTATTACCTCTGGGAGCTAATTTATACTATAATAAAATTACTGGTCAAGAGACTAATCTGGTATTTTGTACTCGACATTTCTGTCATCCCTTTACTTTGGGAGGCATTTCTCAGAAATTATTAATAATTACACTGTTTATCTTTTCTCATCGCAAAATCAATCTATAGGGGAGACATGGGGACACTTTCCTCCACCTTTTCACATTCCCTGTCTCCTTCAGCCTAGCTATAACAGCTCTCGAGAATTCTGAATATCCTTGGGGATGTTCAAGCCAGCATACTCCTATTGCTATGTCTCCTGAATGTGTTTCAGGTCTTGTTTAGGGTTAAACAACTATTTAAAAATATCACTTAAAAATCTGCCCATAGGCTGGATAGTTATGTGTGGCAAGATGTGTGGGGTAGTATGAGCAAGTATCTAGGACAGTTGGTACCTCCAGTGTTGTGGAACTTCACCCTGGAACAAGTGCAGAATTCTGAGAACCTAGTAAAATACTTAGAAAAAATATGCTGTCACCCTGGTAATTCCAGACACACACAAATCACTGCAATGCACTGGGGCCTGGCTCATGCCTACCGAGCCCTCTTCAGCACTATTCAATACCCTCAAGAGAAGAGAAGGTTTCTGGATTTGAGAACAAAGCAACAAGCACGGCAGTTGCACTGTTCCTGGCAACAGGCACTGTGGCTACTCAAGCCTCCATGACAGGCACTGCAGCTACTCAAACTGCAGCAACAGGCACTGCAGCCAAATCAGAGAACCAACCCATGCCAGTATTCATCACCCCTATACACAAGAAGAAATCTTGGAAGTGAAAGTCATCTCATTTAGTAAGGGGCGACAAAAAAGCAGGGCCATCACAAGAATCATAGAATCTTTTAGGTTGGAAGAGACCTTTAAGATCATTGAGTCCAACCATTAATTTATCACTGCCAAGCTCACTACTAAACCAAGTCCCTAAGTGCCACATCTACATGTCTTTTAAGTACCTCCAGGGATGGCGACTCCACCACTTCTCTGGGCAGCCTCTTCCAATGCTTGACAACCCTTTCAGTGAAGAATTGTTTCCTAATATCCAATCTAAACCTCCCCTGGTGATTTTTTGCAATTTGAGGCCATTTCCTGTTGTCCTATTGTTTGTTACTTGGGAGAAGAAGAGAAGTAGGAGGAAGAACTCATAAATGAGATAGTAACCACCTGATCTCTAGCCCTGAGATAGAGATCAGGGATGTCTATCTCTGCATATTGCTACAAGATGTGCAAAAAGATTTCAGACATTGTCCAGGCTTGCACTTTGTCACTTGGCTGCTCTGATGCTGGGATAACGGGACCAGTACCCTGGAATTAGAGGGTAGGAAAGCAAGGCAGCTGAGATCCCTTTCTAGGGAAGGGGCATTGACAAAGGTGAAAAAGGGCACAAGCCCACAGCCTCTGGAGGTGACTCCTGTCAGGCATGAAGGAAAGGTGTCCCTTTAAGGGAGATGTTATATATCACCCAGGGAAGTGGACCACCATGGAGAGGGGTATCCAGTACCTGAGGGAATTAGCCATGCTGGAAGTGATTTATGATGACCTGGAGAATGAACGGCTATCCAAATCTCCAGATGAAGTCCAGTGCACATGACCCATGTGGCGGAAGATTGTATGGAGTATACCATTGTCATGTCCCAATTTACTGGCAGTACTGAGCTGGAAAGACAGAGAGAGACCAATGGTGGATGAATTGGCTGGCCAATTCTGGCAATACAAAGAAAATCTCTCTTCCTCCCTCATTTTGACTGTGGAAAAATTGTTCTGGAAGATCCATCAGTTCGAAGAGGATATGTCCTGCTCCCCACCTGTATAGACCAATATCTCAGCTATTAGAAGTAAGCATTCCATGGCTCAAAAGAGACGATATAGGGAGTACACAGGCCACCCTTTGGTTTTACCTATGTGACCATGGAGAGGATATGCGGAGGGGATTGGGAAAAACTACCTCGACCTTAGACACATGGGTTTATGAATTTCAAGGAAAAATAATCACAAAAGGGGGTTCTTCTGGGAAAATTGCTGCTCCAGTTTCCAGCAGGCACTTCCCCAGACAGAGTAGAAGGGCTGATCTTACTTCTGGTCCTCTTAAAGTGACTTATGATTCGTGTTTACAAGAAGTGAGTAACTAATACTATGACCAAGACTAGAGGGGCCCTGCCTCCAATCAGGTGGAAGAAACGGACAACCAGATTTACTGGACTGTGTGGACTTGATGACCTGGCACATCAGATCCACAGGAATATAAAGATCTAGTGGACACCAGTGCAGTGTACTCTCATGCCATCAAGCTGTGAAGGGGTGGAATCTATTCGTATTTCTGGAGGGGAATCTCAACAGCTCCCAACTGTATTGGGAAGTGAACTAAGTCTGAATGGGAATGAATGGCAATAGCACCCCATTGTGAATGGCCCAAATGCTTTGTGCATCCTTGGCATAGACTACCTCAGGAGAGGGTATTTCAAAGACCCAGAAGGGTACCAATGGGCTTTTGGTATAGCTGCTGTGGAGACTGTGGAAATTAAACAGCTGCCTACCTTGCCTGGTCTCTTGGAGGAACCTTCTGTTGTAGGGTTGCTGAGGGTCGAAGAACAACAGGTGCTGATCACTACCACTGCGGTGCACCAGCAGCAATATTGCACCAACTGAGATTCCCTGGCTCCCATCCATAAGATGATTCGTCAAAGGGAGAGCAAAGGAGTGATCAGCAAGACTCGCTCTCCCTTTAAGAGTCCCATATGACCAGTACAAAAGTCTAATGACTTTCATGGCCTGAATGAAGTCATGCCACCTCTTGAGTGCTGCTGTGCTGGACATGCAAGAGCTTCAATACAAACTGGAGTCAAAGGCATCCAAGCAATATGCCACAATTGATACTGCTAATGATGTGTTCTTCTCAATCCCTTTGGCAGCAGAGTGCAGGCCAAAGTTTGCTTTCCCTTGGAGGGGCGTTGACTACACCTGGAATTGACTGCCCTGGGGTGGAAATACAGGTTGCCATTTGTTTGCCATGGACTGATCCAGACCACACTAGAACAAGGTGAAGCTTTGGAACACCTGCAATACATTGATGACATAATTGTATAGGGCAACACAGCAGGAGAAGTTTTTGAGAAAGGGAAGAAAATAGCCCAAATCCTTCTGAAAGACAGTTTTGCCCCAATCCTTCTGAAAGACAGTTTTGCCATAAGACAAAGTAAGGACAAGGGACCTGCACAGGACATCCAGTTTTTAGGGAATAAAATGGCAAGATGGACATCATCAGATACCAATGGATGTGATGAACAAAATAGCAGCTATGTTCCCACCAATTAACAAAAAGGAAACACAAGCCCTTTTAGGCATAGTGTGTTTTTGGAGAATGCATATTCCAAGTTACAATCTGACTGTAAGCCCTCTCTATCAAGTGACCTGGAAGAAGAACAATTTCAAATGGGGCCCTGAGAAGTGACAAGCCTTTGAATAAATTAAACAGGAGATAGCTCATGCAGTAGCCCCTGGGCCAGTCTGGGCAGGACAAGATGTTAAAAATGTGCTCTACATGGCAGCCAGGGAGAATGGTCCTAACTGGAGCCTCTGGCAGAAAGCACCAGGGAAGACTTGAGGTCGGGTTTTGGAGTCGGGGATACAGAGGATCTGAGGCAGATTCTCCAACAGAAAAACAGATATTGGCAGCATATGAAGAGGTTTGAGCTGCTTCAGAAGCAATTGGTAGTGAAGCACAGCTCTTCCTAGCATCCCAACTGGTGGTGCTGCACTGGATGTTCAAAGGGAGAGCTCCCTCTACACATCATGCAACTCATGCTACATAGAATAAGTGGGTCACACAACAGGCTTGAATAGGAAATTCCAATCACTCAGGGATCTTGGAAATTACCATGGACTGGCCAGAAGGCAAAGATTTTAGAACGTTGCTAGAGAAGGAGGTGATGCATGCTGAAGAGGCCCCACCGTATAATAAGCTACAGGAAAATGAGAAGCCTGTTGTATTGTGGGAAAGCACTGAAAGTGAAAAGCTGCTGTATGGAGTCCTATACAATGAGTTGCAGAAGCCACTGAAGGAGAAGGTGATTCAAGTCAGTTTGCAGAGGTGAAAGCAATCCAGATGGCTTTAGATACTGCTTATCAAGAAAAGTGGCCAGTGCTCTGCCTCTATACTGACTCATGGATGGTGGCAAATGCCCTGTGGGGGCAGTTGAAGCAGTGGAAGCAGAGCAATTGGCAGCGCAGAGGCAAACCCACCTTGGCTGCTGCACTATGGCAAGATATTACTGCTTGGGTTGTAAAAGTGAATCACATAGATGCCCACCTACCCAAGAGCTGGGCGACTACCAGCAGGTAGATCAGACTCCTAAGATTGAGGTAGCTCAGGTGGATCTGAATTGGCAACAGAAGAACCATAGAAATCCTTGGTTGGAAAGGACTTTTAAGATCATTGAGTCCAACCATGCCCAACCCACTATAAAACCATGTCCCTAGGCACCTCATCTACCTATTTTAAATACCTCCAGGGACGGTGAGTCCACCACTTCCCTGGGCAGCCTGTTCCACTGCCTGACAACACTTTTGGTGAAGAAATGGTTCCTAACATCCAATCTAAACCTCCCCTGGCATAACTTGGGGCCATTTCCTCTTGAACTCTTGCTTGTTACTTGGGAGAAGAGACCCACACCCACCTCGCTACAACCTCCTTTCAGGTAGTTGTAGAGGGAAATAAGGTCTCTCAGCCTTCTTTTCTTCAGACTGAACAACCCCAAGTCCCTCAGCTGCTCCTCATAAGACTTGCTCTGAATACCCTTCACCAGCTTCAAGAATGAACTATTCCTGGCTCTGTGGTCCCATGACCCCTCAGGCCATCAAGGAAGAGATGCAACATATAGAGCTTGTGATCAAAGGGTAGACCTGGCTACAGACACTATTGCACCGGTTGTCCGTGAGTTTGAAACATGCACTGCAATCAAACCAGCCAAGCAGTTAAAGCCCCTCTGGTATGGAGAACACTGGCTGAAATACAGATATGGGGAGGTCTGGCAGACTGATTATATCACAGTCCTACAAACCCACCAAGGCAAGTGCTATGTGCTTACAATGATAGAAGCAACCACCGATGGCTGGAAACATATCCCGTGCCCCATGCCACTGCCCAAAAAACTCTCCTGGGCCTTGAAAGACAAGTTTTATGGCAACATGGCACCCCAGAAAGAATTGAGTCAGACAACAGGACTCATTTCTGAAACAGCCTCATAGACTCCTGGGCCAAAGACCATGGCTTTGAGGGGGTGTATCACATCCCCTATCATGCACCAGCCTCCGAGAAAATCAAATGGTATAATGCACTGTTAAAAATGACACTGAGAACATGGGTGGTGGGACCTTCAAACACATTTAACAAAAACCACCTGGTTAGTTAACACTAGGGGATCTACTATTTGAGCTGGCCCTGCCCAGTCAAGACCTTTATATACTGTAGACGGGGATAAAGTCCCTGCAGTGCACATAAAAAATATGTTGGGGAAGAGAGCCTGGGTTATTCCTGCTTCAGGCAGGATTACTTTTGTTCAAGGACCTGGGTGCATTTAGTGGGTGATGCGGAAGGATGGGGAATTCTGATGTGTACCTCAAGGGGCTTTGATTCTGGGCAAGAATAGCCAATGTTTTGAACCGCATGATGTTAATTGTTATACTATATCTCATCACTACTATGGTTGCTATCTGCCGTATCAATGGTATTACAGTAAAAATCACGTAAATTAATGAAGAATGAACTTTGATGAAACTGAAAAGTGCAGTGATGACAGAACCAGACAAGCGCAGCAGTGATGGAACCACAACTGACTTCAGCATATAACAATACATCATGCACCATCTCTTCTGCCCTAAAGGACTGTTATGACTGTTATGACTGATGGAGCCCAGTCATGGACTAAATGAACACAATGGACATAATGGACATTTTACTAACATTTTAGAGGGATGGCCCATAGACTAAGAGAATGATATCTGTGTATATATATCAAAAGACAGGAAAAGTCATGGCTATTAATTGGAATGTATTGTAAACCTGGGAAGCCTACGAGCTTGATTACCTCTCTGAAATGCCTATACACCAACACTCGCAGCATGGGGAACAAAAAAGGAGGACTAGAGATCTGTGTGTGGTCACAGGGCCATGATCTCATTGCAATTACAGAGACATAGTGGAATAGCTCACACAACTGGAACACTGTCATGGATGACTATGTACTTAGGAAAGACAGGTCAGCAAGGCGAGGTGGTGGAATTGCTCTTTATGTGAGACAGCAACTGGAGTGTATCGAGCTCTGCCTAGAGGAGGATGAATAACGAGTCATAGGATCATAGGATTGTCAAGGTT
>JMFS01079416.1:0-13903 GCA_000699545.1 Podiceps cristatus
CTCCGAGGTGACCTTCTAGCAGCCTTCCAGGGGCCTACAGGAAGAACGGAGAGGGACTTTTTACAAGGGTGTGTAGCGAAAAGACAAGGGGGAGTGGCTTTAAACTACAGGAGGGCAGATTTAGATTAGATATTAGGAAGAAATTCTTCACAATGAGGGTTGTGAGGCACTGGATCAGGTTTTTCCTTGATATTATTCTGCCTTTCTGATCCTGTTTGTGTAACTCTTTGGAGCACCTATGCAAATAATAGTGTGAAAATTGTAATAGTGCTGAAAATTGCAAGAGTGCTGAGTTGGTACTAGATGATCTTCAAGGTCCCTTCCAACCTTAACCATTCTATGATTCTGTGATTCTATGGAAAGGAGCTGCATGTTTTGTAAAATTGTAACCTAAATACACCCTCAGAATGTAGAATGTGAAAAATGTATGTCACACAGACCTGTTCGTTTTTTTTGTGTGCTCTAGCCTTTCTGCAGCCATATTGTATTAAAAAGTATAAAAGGAGTGAATGTAATTATCAATTCAAATCACCCGTGTGTTATCCAAGTGGTATAAAATGGCCTTGGAATATTTTATATTAAAACTCTAGAGGTTTTTTTGTTTGTTTGTTGTTTTTTTTTTGTGAGAACTGAAGCAGTTTTCCTTTACTCTTTTAGTTTTCATACAAGGTTGTATTTCGGCAGTTGATGCTATTTGTAGTGATTATTATTCTAAATGAGAACAGCTAATTTGTCTATTAAATTAATCCCTTGCAGGGATATGACTGCATAGATGAGGCTGCAGGGTGTAGGTTTCATCTGCTTTATTAATTTGTTTATATATTGATTCAACACCTTCCCAAGACAAGTGTAGAACTGGACACATGGTGAGTTCCCAGTGGAGTGGAAAACTGCAACCATTTGAATGTCTTCTGTTTCAAAATAAAGAAAAAATAATTTTCAAAATTTCTCATGATCAGAATTTGATACACTTACAAAATCTCAATTTCAGAGTTGAAAAGCTGTTGCAACTTTTGAATTATTATGTAATATGAAATATGTCCTTTTTTATTAGAATTTCTTCAATAAATTTTTTTTCTTCCTGACTCACTTTCATAAGAGCTTATCCTTCTCCTGTTGGAATATAATGTTTAAATAATATTCACATGGAGTGAACGTCATGCTATACTTCAAAAGAAAAGAAGAATAAGACTGAAGACTGAAATGGGTTAATGTAAAAGTAAAACATTTGCAGGGAAGTTGAAATAACTGTCATGCACAGCTTGTGATTTTTTTTTTCCTGAGGACCTACCACATAAAATGAAGATTAACAAACTGCTTGTTTTTTGATAAAAGAAAATGATTTGTCACAAAACATATTAGTAAGGCTGAGATGAACATAAACTGCCAACTTCAGAAGAAAACTTGCTTCAGTCAATAAGATCTCCTCACTTCATCCCCAGAAATGCCTGTAACATGCATATACAGAACCATAGCTGGAAAAATACATTTTAGACCAACAGAGACTGGAGATACAGCCACCCGCATTAGATCATGGCCCCTTCAGTTCTCCCTCTCTCTCTCTCTCTCTCTCTCTCTCACGTCAGGCAGAGTCTCGTTAACCTGAGGTTTGACCAAAAATGCCCAGCAGTAATTCTATGCTGTGATTGGTGATACGTTATCCTCATCATGAAAAGTTTTAAGCCAAGAAAATGGGAAGAGAATCATGTGGGGAAAAAAAAAAATCAAGTGAATACAGCCATAGTTTCTTTATAATATATTTTATAAACAGAGGTTTCCTGTTGTGGAAAATTACATCGTCTCCCATAACAGAAACCTGAAGGTATCCTCAGTCTGTATTTTGCCATTATGAAGGCTGTATCTTGTATCAAGAAGTTTCCTCTCATCTGTGTTGAGTGCTGAAATAGCCAGGATTTGAAGTACTCGCTGTATAGTACTAATAGGATCCTTAGATATGAGGGATTTTCCAGGTACTCCTTGTCAGAAAATGTGTTTCAGCAAACCCAGAACTCATGCCTACCTAGAGGACACTCAAGACAGTGAGTTCAGGTGGACTCCTCTTCATTGTCTCATAAATGTAACCCAAAGAGGAAAAAAAAATGCTTTGAGACATATCTGAATACACACGTTAACACACTTTCATCCCTTAATGTAAAAAATCACTCAATCTTAAGCAAAAATAAAATGTGAAACACTGAGCAAGGTAAAGGCTGTGTCTGTATGAAAGGAGGAGCATAACGATGGAGGAGCAGAGGTGCTGTGGAGACAGCTGGGGCTGTACCTGCGGGGACCACCTTGCCGGGTCAGAGGGCTTCTCCTTCAGGCTGGCCCCACTCTGGCCCCAGGTATCAGGCTCCTGTCAGCAGCCGGAGCACAGGAGGTGGTGACTCCTGGTGCTCGTCCCCCATCTTGTCCAGGAGGAGTCCCACTCCCGCAGTCTCAGAGCACACCATGCCTTGAGTCCAAGCGTAAGTGAAGGGTCCCCTGCAAAGCAGTTTCTAACACTGCTATAGACTCTCCCAAAGGCTACCACAGCAATAAACAGGGCTTCTTTATCAAACTAGCAGACAGAAACATGGAAAATGTGATACTTTTGCTAAGAGCATTTTTGTACCAAACAGTAACCACAATATTTCATTTCAAAAGAGATCTGCATTTTTACTCTGGCTATAGCACAGCTTAAGCAGCTTTAACTTGAGTTGCCAATCCTGCTTTATATTGCTGTATGTACCAACCCCTTGAATACATTACATTAATTTCCTGACATTTTGACACTGGGGGGGGAGACTTCCAGTGATTCTACTTGCTTAACTGCAAGCAGAGCAAATATTTCCTCTTACAGAGCTTAACAAAAAAATAAACTATAGTTTCATGAAGTTGCAGATGTCAAATTAAATAATTATTTCCAAATTCCAGAGCCTTTCAAAAGTTTTTTTTCATATCCTCTCTTGGAGTTATTCCTTTCTTTAAAATAAAAAGTATCACAATCTGGCCAATGCTGTCTCTGCTAAGGATGGATAAACAGGAATGACAACTAGTTTCTTTGTAAAATGAAGAATCTTTAAAATGTGCTTCATGTTCTCTTTGGTTCTCTGGAATATTTTCTGGTGCATGTCAACATGAGTTTAATCAGATTACCAAATAAGTCAAGTCCTACTGATTTCTGTTGGAAAATTTTCACTTTTGGTTTTGAGTATTTAGGAAAGAAATAAAATTTCCCTTCTTGATATAGAGCCTCAGGGATTCCTTCCCTGCTTCCCTTTCTCCCTCCCTTTCTGCCTTTTCTGTGCACTAGACAGATTTTCTGTAGTCCATATTTTTTCTTCAGACACCCAGTGCATCAAATCTAATGAGGGAGGAGATTTTTTTTAATAGAATTCAGTATTTGTAGGGTTCTAGTTATAAATTCTGTGGATATCCTACTAAATTATACAGTTCAATCTTTTTTCTTATTCACTTTACTAACATTCTGATTTTTAACTACCATATAATTTACACTAACCACAAGATGCCTGAAAAAAAAAGATAGTGAAGTCTAAGAAATGTTTAATGAGAGCCAGACACAGAGAATATTGCAGTAAGTAGTTACAGAAGGAATTTCATTTTTACAGCAGGTTTTAGTTTTTCAGCAAAACGTATTTTTCAGTCAGTCCCTCATCAATGAACGATTTTATCAGAACCTGAAAGAAAAAAAAAAAATTCTAATGAAATTTCAATGCTGTGATTTTTTAAGATTTCCCCAATTACAAAAATTGTTTTCTGCAGGCTCTGGTAATCCACTTACTATATATGATCTATAAAAATTCAATTGTACTGATGACTTTTCTTTGAAATAGACAGAAGTCTTTTCTAAGTTGTTTCCTAAACAGTTATAATTCTTTTTTAATGTAATTTCTTATCATCCTAATTTAGGAGGATTTTCCTTGAATTGAATGTCTGTGATCATTCTGGATCTTTATTTCTAATCACTTATTTCTTATTTTAAATCTCCTTTAAGAAGCTTGACACTTTTAAGAATTTGTATTATCTCTTATCCTTTAATGCTTTTCTTTTTTCCATTCTACTCATGTACTCACGTTTCCTGTTTTATAATCTCTCTTTCAGTCCAAAACGCAGCTGGATGAATTCACCCCTAGGTCAATCTCTCTATATAGGTTAAAATGACAGACAACAAATCTTAACCAGCAAAGAATGATACTCACTTCTTGCTTTGGGCAAAACAATATTCTTGTATGTCTTCAGTCATGTTCTATTACTTCGTTGTTTAGTAAGCACACCCAAAGTAGATGTAAATTACCTAATTTGAGCATGAATAATAGAACAACAGTGGTTACCAATATTTTCTGGTTTTTAGAATCTTTTCACTTCTTGGGTTTATGAGGCACTGACTCCATTTAGCCTACTGACAACAGATTTCCTTTTTCTAGATGCCTTCTATTGAACATCCACAGATTTTCCATTGCTCATGGATTGCAATTTGCAAATCACTGGTTGTGGCAGTGCTAATTTTCACTTCTTTAAATAGTGAGCTCCGGGATGCACTTATACATGGTTTCGTTTTTTCTACAAATGCAACAACACGGGTTTAGAAATGTATTTTGATAAGTTGCAATTGATGACAGATCTGATAAAGATTTCAATATTACAAAGCTACTCTAAAAAGGGGAAAAGCTACTTAACTTCTCCAATATTATTAGGTTAAGAAGTAATGGATTTTAATAAGATACCTTTTGGTTAGATACTAGAAAAAGCTTTCTAACAGGGGAGACTGTGAAGCACTGCCAGTAGGTTGAACAACAGAACACTATCACAGAAGACCTGAAGAACAATCCAGGCAGATGGCTGTTAGCAGTTATAAGGGTACTGTTGATCCTGCCTTGAAATAAGAATGTAGACTTAATCTACATCTTTCTTTAGTGATTTCAGTTGTTGCAACTTTCTCTCTAGGTAGGAGACATGGGCATGAAGAACTTTGATTGATAGGCTGTGGATGTTATTTACCTGGACTTCAGTAAAGCCTTGGATTCTGTTCCCCACAGCATTCTCATAAAAAAAATAGTTGCCCATCACTTGGACAGGTGTACACTCTCCTGGATCGAACAGTGGTTGGATGGGCGGGCCCAGAGAGTGGTGGTGAACAGAGTCAAATCCAGTTGGCAGCTGGTCACAAGTGGAGTTTCCCAGGGCTCAGTGTTGGGGCCACTCCTGTTAAATACCTTTATTGATGATCTGGATAAGGTGATTGAACGCACCCTCGCTAAGTTTGCACATGACACAAAGCTAGGTGGGAGTGTTGATCTGCTTGAGGGTAGGAAGGCTCTTCAGAGGGACCTGGACAGGCTGGATCGATGGGCTGAGGACGATTGTATGAGCTTCAACAAGACCGAGTGCTGAGTCCTGCACTTGGGTCACTGCAACCCCATGGCATGCTCCAGACTTGGAGAGGAGTGGCTGGAAAGCTGCCAGAAAAGGACCTGGGGGTGTTGGTCAACAACCGGCTGAACATGAGCCAGCAGTGTGCCTGGGTGGCCAAGAAGACTAACAGCATCTTTGCCTGCATCAGGAATAGTAGCAGGGCTAGAGAAAAGATTTTCCTACTGTACTCGGCACTGGTGAGGTTGCATCTCAAGTGCTGTGTTCAGTTTTGGGCATCACAGTATAGGAATGACATTGAGATGCTGGAGAGGGTCCAGAGAAGGGCAATGAAGCTGGTGAAGGCTCTGGAGAACAAGTCCTGTGAGGAGCAGCTGAGGAAACTGGGGTTGTTTAGCTTCAAGAAAAGGAGGCTGAGGAGAGACCTTATCACTCTTTACAACTACCTGAAAGGAGGTTGTAGCAAGGTGGGTGTGGGTCTCTTTTTCCAAGTAACAGGCAATAGGACAAGAGGAAACGGCTTCAAATTGCTCAAGGGGAAGTTTAGATTGAACATTAGGAAACATTTCTTTACTGAAAGGGTTGTCAGACTCTGGAACAGCTTGCCCAGGGAGGTGATCCAGTCACCATCCCTGGAGGTATTTAAAAGATGAGGTAGATGAGGTACTTAGGAACATGGTTTGGTAATGGTTGGGCATGGTTGGACTTGATGATCTTAAAGGTCCTTTCTAACCAAGGGATTCTATGATTCTATGACAGTGGTTCTAGTCACAAGGAGAAGAATATCCTCACTAAGGAGCTATAAAGATAGAGCTCTATTTTTTTTCTAAGTGCTTTTTATCTCTCTCCACCAAAAAGAGCTTGCTGGCATTGGTATATCCTAGTAGAGATGTAGTTTACAGTATGACAGAATCATTCAAATGTTGGTTGGAAAAGTACCACTGGATGTCAATATGGTACTTCTCTATAGCTTAGAGCAATTCTCCTAGTGAAATTAGACAATATACTGGAGCCGTTATGTAAGGTAATGTGTTGACAGTAACCTTTGTCTAAGAGACACTTATTGCTTGTATATGCCTTTTGAGTTGTGTGGTTTATTTAATACCTAACTGATGTAGGCATGCCAGCAAGACATGTAAATACAGGCCCAGCCTGTCATATCAATACAAAATTCTGTGTGTAGAGAAACTCTCCAACTGACTGAGGGGATAGGAATAATATACCATGCATAGGCCCTTTAAGGTTACTGGTGTAACTAAAAGGACAATCCAGGCATTTCTCAACCTGTCTGAAAAGTCAAATCCCTCAAAGAAGAGCTCTTGTGGCAGCTGGAGAGAGCGCAATGTAGAAATCTCTGGTCTCATCCTTAAGAGCATCACTACACCCTTCCTCATCAGTCCTCCTGAGAGCCCTGGCAGGCAGAAACTAATGAGCTTGAGGTTGTGCCCCCTGCAGAGCTGAACTTCTCCCCGAACCCACCCTACTGCCTTCGCGGGGTGCAGCTTCAAAGCTGTACCCCGAGAGCTGACTTGGTTATATCCCACTGTGTACCCTGTAGACATGCCCTCGGGCAATCCATTCACCATTCTTCAGAGGAGCTTTCCTGGCCAGAAACCATGAGGGAAGTGCAATCACAAAGTTTTATGGATTAATCCTCACAAAGTGTAACACACAGCAGATAGTTGCTATTTTCTGCCATGTTGGTAAAGTGAGAGCAGTAAAACTAGCAAAAATTTTTGGTACATTCCTTTGTGCTAAACACAAATAAATTACAAAATTATTTACAAATTAAGTCTTCAGAACTTTACAGCTTAATGTTTTATTTTCTGATGGCCTGGAAAAGAAAGTTATTAGAATTATTCATGGTGTTAATACATCTATATGTATATATATACCTTTAATGTGTATGCATATATTTACATATATCCACATACATATTAACGCCTGTCTATACATATATGCATATATGTACATGGGGAATTTAAAATATATAAATTGGTTCATTAGGGAAGGAACATCTGAAGTGTCAGTGCCTAAAGGGCATACTGATAATGTTTGCAAACTAAGAAACTGGGTGGCCTGGAACCAGGTAAAACAAAGTGATAAACAAATAAAACAAGTAATGCAGACTGGAAGGAATATCTGTGAGCCACTATTTGTGCTTGATCCTGTGCTAAATGTAACCCATTAGGTAAAAAGCCTTGAAATCATTCTAAAAAATCTCTGATTCACTGACAAAAGCAAAACTTCAATTTTTTAATGTTCCCTTGTAGCAGACACAGATGACCTTTTTTTTGTGCTTCTTTCTGAGAAGCTCTAACATCTCCACTGTTTGCATCAAGGCTTTGAAATTTTGCAGAAAGGAAGAAAAAGTCTTTTCTTTGTCCCAGGAAATTCTGTTTCAATTTAGTGGGGCCGTCACATGTTAAACCAAATCACTGGCCCCTTTAGAACAGCTTGTACTAAGAACTTCTCAGAAGTGGGAGATCAACCGTAGCAAAGGGAAAGATGAGTGTATACCCTTGGCCCACGCAACAAGCCACAGCTTCCATCCATCCTTCTTCCTGCCCCCATTGAGCCTACATATTACGGTACCGACTTCAGCTGCAGCATTACCTGAGTTTTTTTTCCAAGTGACTTGAACTCATTCACAAAGCAAGATGCACACAAGCTGCAGTCAAATTATTGTTGCTCCTAGATGTCATATATAAATTCAGCTAACCCTAACCTCTAAATGCCTGATTTTACAATATACATAACTTTTAAATCTGTTTGCTTGTGGAACTATGTAAATAAGAGGATGCAGCAATATATATACTATGTATAAAAAATCTTCTGGTATCTTTTTAGAGTTTGCTGAAGTGACTGTATAAAGTATCAAGGATGTTCAGTCCTCATTATTCTGTTTCAAAAACAACAAAAAAACCTGCAGGAGCAGAAGTTCTGAGAGGCAGCTTGTTAAAGTCTGATACATTCCTTCTGCTCTCAAGTCTCTGAACTAGAAGCAGGTTATTTTATATTTGTATGCTTTGGAAGTTCTTTTGACTTTCTCCAAATGGTGAGCAGTTGGCAAGGCTGGTCTCAGGACTGGAGGAACGATTGCACTTTCTAGGTTTCTTTTATATGTTTTAAAAAGTCATTTACCATTCAAGTGGATTTAATAAAACACACTGCCATCAATGATTATAAAGATACAGTTTAATAGGATCATTTTCAATAATATGACTAAAACCTTTATGATAGTTAATCACATAAATCTGCTGTAAAAATTTAATCAGTTTAGACTTTCCTCTGTTGGCTGATTCAGGAGTCCTTGGACATCTGCACAGTCCACTCTAATGCTGTTGGTTAGAAATTTGCATACATATACTGCAGTTATCCATGGACTTACACTCATTATTTTTCTTCTAGGTATTTGAGTGCTTGAGTAATCTTTCTTGTAGAATGGAGCTCAGAGGTTTTCCTTCAGAAGAGATACACATAACTTAGAATTATAGAAAGATTCACAGAACCAGGAAGATACCCCAGAGGATGATAAAAGCCCATAAAGCAAACTCTACTAATCGACACAAAGGTAAAGATATCTGGAGTGAAAATTGGTAAGCTCTCCTTCACTGCCTATGCATCCTACAGTCTTGAGTCTAAAAGATTTGGCACAGGCGTTTGAAGACCTTGTGCAGAATAACAGTGTATACCATCCTCTTATGGCCTCTGGCTAGATTTATGAGAGGATTTTGGCATGTAAAGCAAGTTGTAGGTATGCTGTAGGCACCTTAATCCTGAACTGGAAGCCAGACTCCAGACTTCATTCCAGATGCAGTCTTATGAAGGAAACACCTAGGCGTCTTATGTGCCGAGCATCCCACTTCTCACATGCTCCCCCAGCCTGAATGCCTTGGGGGCACGTCTGAAAGTGTCATTTGATATACTCAGCCTCAAGGAGTGCAACAGATCCTGCCTTGCTGAGAGCTGAAATTCCCTGAACGCTAGATCCCTCAGAAAGGGATTTATAACAGTAATCAGATGATGGGGGATGCCCTGTGCCCATCACTAGAAAAAGCTAGTGACCCGTGTCTGTTTTCTGGGCATATATCTAGAAAACATAAATATATTCTGAACTTAAGTACATAGTCAAGTATTTCAGGAAAAACAGAGCTGGTGTAGAAAACCTGAAGTGCGTGTCATTGACTTTCATGCATGAACAGCTAGCCGTGCTTTTGTTACTGAAGATTTTCAATTCCTTTTTTGCCCCCAAATTCAACTTCAGAAGATCCAGATCTGACAGGCTCTTTGCAACACATCTTTAAGAACAGATCAGGAACCTGTTTGTGCTTAGCCAAATTTGAGGTGCTGATGTCTAACCATGTCTGCGGGGCTTACGTCTGCCTCATCCGTAGTCCTCAGTGGTTTTATACCATCATAAGTAGAAGGAAAACATGAGATTTGGGGCTCAGGATTTCCAATCTGGACTTAACATTCTTGTTCTCCTTCCATAAGAGCTTTTGGCGTGTGTGCATGTTTAGGCATATGCTTGATCTCATTGGCTTTAATTAGGATAAAACACTGACATGTTTATCACCTTGTGAAACTGGGATTGCAGTCAGGACATTTATATTGATTTCCACTGGCTTCCTTCTACCCAGTGCTACAGAGGTACATGAGTTTTCTTCACAAAGTCTTGTCTTTCCTTGACTACCTTCTGCTGAAGCAAATTACCTCAGTTCATATAAAGACTGGCACATTTTTGTCCTAAGCCTAATGGGAGAGATGACAGAAATGCTCGTTTCAAGAGAGTTGGGGTCAGTTGGTTTGCCAGCCTTCAGATCTCTGGGAAGCAGATTGTTACTGCCAATTCCCTGCAAGAGGATTATTCTTCAGAAACGTTTCTCATCCAGCTACAAAAGCTTTCACTTTTGGTTTCTATAGATAAGAAAGTGGTTATCTGATGTTAACAAATAACAGTGTAATAAAATAAACCATACAGGGTACATAAATTCCTTCCCTCCTGGAGAAAGAGGGAGATTGCAGAATGTGTGCACCCCACTCTGAGCACCTATGAACCACCTAGACTCATCTAGCACTTTGCATTGTGTTTGCAGTAGGTTTGCAAAAATTGGGCAGATATAACAAAACTTTTTAAGGTTGATTTTTCAGAAATGATAAGCATTTGGAAGTCTAGGTGATGTCAGTGGGAAATGATTGGTTCTCAACATACTGAAAATCAGTCCCATAATGAACAAATTGTTTCCTGTTAATTTGCCCTATTATCAAGGTGTCTGTATGACATTTTGTGAATGCGAATGGATTTCTGGGCCTACTTTCTCATTTATGTCAGTCTTGCGCTAGTGCAATCTTTTGACTTTCACTGTGTTATTCTCAAATCAGTTTGATGGAAGAATGAAATTCAAAATATGCACAAGGCCTTCAAAAGTGATGGTTGTCTCTTCTGCTATCTTAGTTGATATGCAGGATGCAAATGCAAAACAAACTAAAAAGAAGGCTGGATTTGTGTTATTGGTTATTTCATGGTAATTGACCTTATGTCAATTTATGGCTAACATGATGGAGTTAACTCTCCTCTGCTACAACCTTTCTTACAGGCAAAGATGACTTGAATAGGGTGAGGGACATGGTCACTCCCCCACAGCAACTTCTCATGTCTCTGCACTCTCAGATACTCACAGTTGATTCTCAAGGAGAAAAAAATCTGAATATTTTGTGTCAGAGCTGTCAGAACATTTCAACAAAATAAAAGCCTTCCATTGCAGTGTTGACACTGGCAATTCTTAAACAGACATACTTTTAAAGCAGCAAGATGAAAAAATATTTCTAGCTGAGAAGTTGAAGCAGGCTGAAAAAATGGGTTTTGCTTTGTTTTTCACAGGGAAGAATATTGCCGTGGTTTCTGGATGTTCTCTGATTTTGAATGAACTGCATTTTCTGGTAGAGGAAAATTCTACATTTCTTTTTCTCTCACTTGTTCTGACTTTTTTATTTCCATTGACAAGCACTAATAGTCTGTTTATGTTTGTAGTATTAAATTGGTCTAAGTGCAATCTTGAAATTGTATTTCATTGTATTTTCCATTATAAGTCTGAAATAAATATTTTTTAATATTCAATCTTTATCAGAATTACATTCATGCTATAAAAGGAAAAAAACAGTTTTAAAGAGATCCTGTAAAATCACATACTGGTGTTAAATTGACAAAGAGCAAAATCCATAGCAATCATTAATTAATATAGGTTTGTTTCTTTGTACAATGATGTAAATTAAATACAGAGTGTACAGAGGCAGTTCCCCAATAGGCAACAAATGCATATGCTTTCTACCTAGCTACACTCATCAGAAAAACAATATTGAGTTTTACACAGTTTCTCTTCTTTCACTTACTAGTTAAAGTACAACTATACCCTGGAATGCTCATTTTATTTATTTTGAAGACGTTGACAAAAGTTAACACTGACGTTGTAATTTGAGTACTTATTGCATGGTACAGCAGGCATAATGAATTTACGGTATTGGAATCAAATGAGGAAAAAATAACATATCCCCAAAGCTCTCAAACACTGAACTGTTTGCTACTTAGATTCTTGCAGCCAGAAAGGATGGAAGAGGGAAAATCTGGGGAAGTCAAAAGATCAAAGAGTCTTCTGGGAATCTCCTGAATAGATGGAGAAAAATAGACTTACTAGCACTGAGCGCTGAGCCAGGATGAACTTGCTCATAGTGCCCTCACACAGCAGTGTATCAGAACTGCCCCCAGTTGACCTTAAAAGGGTTGCTGGGACGTAAAGCATTTCATTATCTTTAAGCTCCGGCTCCTTGCAATGGAACTCAGGGGAGGGTGATGTCACAATCATCTGCCACAAAGATTTATATTCTAAATTAGAGTTAACTACAATGCATGTATGATTTAACAGATTGTTTTTACTGTATTATAATGTCAATGCTGGACATTCCATGCTTCATTTGTCTCTAGCTGGAAGATTTAAGGGGTAATAATCAGTGGCTGGAGAGGACTATAAATCATCCACTTTTTTAATCAGCATTTTTTTCAAACCAGAAGTAAAATGGATCTTGAAAAGGTACTGTGGCTGACCTGGCCTGACTTCATTCCCATGTTAAAGAACAAATACTACTCCACCCTTATGGTCTGATGTAAGTGAAAAATGTTGTACATTATGAATTGAATATATTTGGGTAATCGTGGGACCACAAATCTTTCATGGGAGATTTTCACTTATTTCTTAGTGTTATTTATAAAAAGATTGCATCAATAACTGTTATTGATGGTTATTGAGCAAATACATCAATAAACCAAGTAACCATTCTGGTAAATATAATTTTGTTTGGAAGATGCTCAGAAAGTGTATAAAGTCTGGCACAAAATAGGCTGCTCTACTAAGGAACTTAAAATTATCTCCCACCTCTACATGACACACAGATCACTTCAGTCTTGCTCTTTGCTTGGGTGGTTATCATTGCTTCCATCTGAGCCACTATATGAAAAACAGATGTCCTAAGTCAGCAGTTTTCTAGCTAGAAAACAGACTAACTCTCCAGAGGTTGAGAGAGTGAGTTGTTACTGAAAATGTTTTATGTTGTGAAGCAGTATTATAAAGAATACAGAGACTGCAGCGTGTCTGTACACCAGAAAATCTTCACTGAAAAATTAATTTGAACTGGTTTTGATAGAAACGTTGACACACAGGCAGAGAAGTTTCTTTTGGAATATAAATGGCAGGTAAAGATCAGCACTTTGAGGTGTGGAGAGACACATGAAAGAGATAGATAGGGTTATGCCTGGGTTCATTTAAATTTTTTTGTAAGTGATCTGGCAGAGTCAAATACTCCATAAATTCTTTCAACCTCACAATGGCTGTCATGCCCATAAAACTGCCCAGTGGTGCATACACAAGTCACTGCTACAAGACATCATTGAATTTCCAAGCTTTCAGGAAGAATGGAGCCAGGGTATTGTCCAAAAGTTTTGGGACACTGACCCGAATGAATATTTTAGAATGAACTTTCCTCCAAGGGAAGTTTTCTCCATCATTGTTCATGCTGGAGTTTTTCATACTCACCCTGGAGGCTTCCATCTGTGTGCTGGAGATAGGAAAATATCCAAGACAAACTACTGGTCTCACATGTGCAGACAAATTTGGAGTATAGGCAGGGAATAAAAAAAAGAGAATCTATTTCGCTTGGGGGAAAAATTTCACAAAGTAGTTATTCTACAGTAGGAAATCATTTGGAAAAGTACTAGGGTATGGATATTATAAACATCCAAAATTCTGTTTTCTACAAGAAGGTCATGTCATCTAGAACAGACACATTACATTACAATGCCCTTCAGATATTCAAATCCTCAATTATCCACATGTTTTTCAAGGTCCTCCGTGACATTTAGAAAGACAGGCTGTGCAGTAACTCCAAAAGCATGAACATTCAGGGCAAAACCAAAAATTATTCAATACTTGAGGTATAATAGCACCATCATGGTTTAGCCCCAGACGGCAACTAAGCA
>KL274721.1:0-11992 GCA_000699545.1 Podiceps cristatus
GCCCACCAAACCAACCAACCCACCCCCCCAAAAAAACGGCAACAAAAAAAACCCACAGCCATCCTTAGCAGTAGCATTCTTGCAGTGGTTTTACATTGCTAAATATAAATTAAAGAGATTTCATAAGCAGTTCACAATAAATTTACCCCATTAGTCTTTTGCTTTCCCTGTCCATTATAGGTAACATTGGTGAGAAAATTGCTGGTCACTATCTGAAATTGTTGACAAAAGCTTCTGAAATGCTTTACATTCTTGTGATGGGGACCTTAGCAAGAGACCACTGTCGGCACTCTCAGCCTTGGGTCTACAAGGTCAGATGAGTCATTGCAGCGTCTCCTTTTCACGTCTGATCAAGTGTGCAAAAACCTGGGGACAAATGCTCCTGCACGTTACTCTTATGTCCTGGGGATCTTCATTCAAGAGCATTCAGAGAAAGCAAGCATGAAATAAGGCAGCGAAGTGACATCATTTAAAAATGTAAGCAGAATTACAAACCAATCTTTTGCTATCCACATACAGCACCCAGCACAATAGAGACCTAATGTATAGTGAGCCCCTAGACTTTATGGTTTAATAGTCATTTTAGCAAATCTTCTAATTCATTAGAAGTCCCACCTTTAGAATTTACAGCAGCTTTGACCACCCAAAGATCTTTAATCCTCAGCTAGGCTTCTTTCCTTACGTATCTTCATACTGGATGTGCCACCCCAAGAATGCAAAAGAAATGTTCTGTATAATTGTGTTTCTCCATGCAGGGTTGCATGATCTACACTCAGGAGAGCTCTGGAAAAGATGAAAATTACAGTAGCTCTGATCACTATAAAATATTCAGAACGTGAAGCTCAAACACAGAAAAAGATGCCAGTTGCGAATGGTTCTTTCACTGCTATGAACTGCAAAGAAATAACCAGAGGCACCACTGAGTATCGCCAAACCCCTGCTGCACCAGGCTTTATACATGTAGGATTGCACAAGCCACTACACTAGGATTTTATACTCCATTTTAAGCTGAAACCTAGCTCTTGGTCTTGTTCTTTGCTAATGAGAGGGGTGTCCTGGGCAGGGAAATGCACAAAGACTAGATCATAGCTGAGAGAAGAGCAAGGAGAGAAGACAGTCCTACAAGGCGGAAGGAAAACAATTGCCTGCCTTTCATTTGGAGACAAATCGCTTGTAAGGGCTGAGCTTCATGAAAAAAACAACAGCCAAGCATGGGTCCTGAGGTGGTTTGTTGGCCTTGGTAAAGCCACTCAGCCCAGGCAGAGGCACAGCCAGGTCTTAGGACAACTTAATCCTCTCTGAGCTTGGTGCAACAACAAGTCCTTCAGCAAAGCTTAGCACAGCTGCGCACTCCATCAGGACACTTGAAGATCACCAGAAGTCAGGTGCCTACCAACCGCCTGGTGTCTCCTGGTGGTGTGGGCCTCCTCCACCTAACTGTCCTCACGTCCCATGTGGAGCACTAAGTGGCCTCCAAGTAGCACAAGCATTTGGAAAGATCAGGACCAGATATTACATGCTCTCTTACACACAAAGGGAGGGAAAGAACAAGAAACCAGATTGCTCTAAGACCTGGTTAGCTAGCTGCATGGCAAAATTCTAAGGGGCAAAAAACCCAATAAAGTTGGATATTCCAAACTGACATCCAAACGACACTATCCCTTTAATGCTCAAGTCCAAGCCTCTAAGCAAAAAGAAGCAAACAGCAGCATTAGCTAACTGCAGCAATCACAGTCCAGTCACCAGAGTCACTTCTGTGGTGGGTTCTGTACCCACCTAGATTCCATAGAGATGGTGTCTGCAGCCAGTGACAAGCTTATAAAAATATAATGCCTTTATTCTTTAATTTTCTAATATTAAAAAAAATATATATACTGAGGAAGATGTGTGAAAAGGCAGAAGCTTTTCCATTTGAGCATGGCTCACTCCCCAACTTTTTTAATGTATTTGTGTACAGGATGCTGCAGAACTCCATACAGCCACCTAGTGCTAGAAAAAAAATCACTTGCCCACTTCTGTGACTGTCCTCTGCAGTCTCATAAGGGTATTGGAGACTAAGTGTCCGGCAAAGAGTAACAAAAGCCAAGTCTCTGTAAAAGTCAAGACAACACACTTCCAGTTATGGGCAGCAGCAAGTCTGAGAACAAAACGGCCGATGAACTGTGCACACAGGAAACGTGCTTTTACCCTGATAAAGAAAAAAGAAAGACATCCCATAAATACATGGCTACTGACTGTGGATTCTCCAGTGGTTATCTGTGGCATCTCTCCTCTGTGCTAAGCTGAGTAGCAAGTAGATCTGCTTATTTTTAAGGGTACCAGAGCTGCCCACCCCACTGCTGGCCCTCCCAGCTCTGGCTCTCCAAACACGTTGTTCTCTTCCTAATAGGGAACTACCAAGATTTGCTTCAGTCAAATCCTTCTCATTTTTCAGCAATTCCTTGCCATCACAGGTCCAAGACTGCATGTCTAGTCATGGCTAGAAAATAAAAAAGCAGCATCTTCTTTCCAAGTCACTTGCTCCTATGTTGACATCACCTCCTCCCGTGTGGTGTCATGGGCAATCATGCAGCTGTGCAGTGGAGCAGACCAGGGAACCAAACTGGGTTAAAACTAATCCAGCAATGACACAACAAAAAAAAAAAAAAAAAAAAAAAAAAAAAAAAAAACCCAACAAAACCAACCAACCAGATTTGTGTTCAGCCAGATCAATTACCTGGTTCCTGTACACCGCATAGGTGAACAGATGCTTGTGCCAGCAGGAGACCAGGGCAGCAGCAGCACAAGGTGGTAGCCTGATATATTCTGCAAACTTCAGCCCAAGTCATCATCTCTGCCCCCACCACAACCAGAAACTGCCAACAGGAGTCTGGAATATGCCCTGCAACACCTCCATTAGGGCATAACCCTGATTAAAACCAGGTTAGTTACTTAATAACTTTCTTTAAAGTTGTTATTTTTCCATAGCTTTTAGACTGGTTGCCTGGAAGATGGCAGAGCTAACTCTTCTCAGGAAGCGTGCCTTTTGGATGTCAGTTTGGAATATTCAACTTTATTGGTTTTTTCCTCTTAGAATTCAAAAATATTTTGCCATGCAGCTAGCTAACCAGGTCTTAGAGGCATATGGTTTCTTGTTCTCTTGCTTATAAGGGAAACTTGAAACAAATTAAAATTATTCTGGCCTCGTACTAAAGGTCAGTGTGTGGGGAAAGATGACTTGTTCGGAATTCAGTCAGGAAGTTTAACACAAATAATCCAGCTTGAAGTTCTGTGAGAACAAGTCCCAGCCAAAAAAAAAAAAAAAAAAAAAAAAAAAAAGTGCTGATAGAACTAATTTAAGTACTAAATCTCTCCTTTCCAACCATTTTTTCCACCGATAAACCCAGAGACTTATAAAGCAGCTTCGTGAACAACCATTTAGCTAAGGTGTGAAAGAGATGCTATTGGTACCTACCCAGATAAAACCAGGCTTTTATCGGGAGACTTAAGCAGGAAGGAGCAGAGGAAGGAACAAAAGGTATTGTTGTAAATTGCTGTGAAGATGGACCGCACTGTACAGAGTGCCACCCAATAGTTGTTGTAAAGCCTTAGACTGCCTCAAACTATTTTTAGCAAAATGTCCTGGCCATAAAAAAGGGAGAACAGCTAAAAAAAAATCCAACAACTTATTTGCAAATAAATAGCATTCTTTGTTTGTAAATAAATGCCTTGCAGGTGTACAGATGCCTTCTGTATCTGTAAAACAACATTTCTTCTGTGATGCTACATCATGAACTACATTTGGAAGCATTCGTGACTTAGAGAAGCCCAGAAAGATTTTAAGATATTCTATTCCCGCTAGAAACAGGTATTAAAAAACAGGTATTAGAATCAGTTAAAAAAAAAAAAAATAAAAATAGATGTTCTACCTTCATGTCACTGCCAGTCTTGAAAGGACGACTTCAAAAAGAATTAGAGAAAGAACATTCATCTTTTAGAGAATATGTACATGTTTATGTATACATAAATACCTACGTACATGTACTTTTTAATGAAGTCCACAGGGACACAATGGGTCAGGAGATCCCTCCCAAACCTCTGGAAATGAGAAGAATGCGAGTTGTTAATTCCTCACAGGTTTATACCTCTGTGGTTGGTCTGACTGAAGCCAGGGAGGCTCTAAAAGCATCTGCATCCAAAGACTTAAGTTCAGACTCAGCCAGGCTGGTTTTGTTTTTCTGTCAACCAAAAGCTGATACCAAGAAATGAGCCTTTCAGTCCCCTCTTGTCATTACAGAGCATTCAGTTCCACCAGTAAGTGGCTGCTCATATCAAACAAGCTGTACCTGGGACTTGAGAAACAGCAAAACCAAGCAACCCAGTCTTCCTGTAACAGCCAAATCACATAGCAAGTGCAGAAAGCCAATGTCAGTGATGAAACTGTCCTGCAGATAGAAAAAGCCACGACTTAGGAAGCCTATGTAGTTCTTAAAAGAATTTCAGTGCATTTCCAGAGCTGCTGAGCTGGAATAATAATCAATTCACTTTGCAAATACACTAGTAAGCTTTAAATTCAGTTTCTATACCTGAATCTAACAGGACAACCTGCCAAATACTAGTAATAAAAAAGCCTTCATGTTTTATGGACAAACATTTTGATAATTTTGCAGGAAGAGTTGTTGTGGCCTACATTTCACAGGCAAACACGTGCTTTGTGAACACTGGCACTATGTTTTTAGCACGTCAACACTCAACTCTTTCCAAGAAGTTCCCGCTGTGTTACCTGCACACCCCGTTTCCTCTCTTCTGATGCTGCACGATTGTGACTCACTGCTGCCCTCTTTATTCCAGTATCGGCTCCAGTGCATGATAAATACAGCAGTGCCAGGAATCTTTCTCCGACTCGGTGAGTCAGTCTCCATTACTTGAGTATTTGTCCTTTCTTCTCAGCAAAAATAACCTGGAGAAAACTACATTCAGGAAAATAATAATAATAATAATAATATAAAATTTAAAAATCCCTGTAGTCCACGGGAAAACAACACAACAAAAAGCACAACTGAGTGACTCACTGAGTGCTCCCTTCCAACAAGCAACGTGATGTTTTGCCACCCAAGGTGTTGTACTCAGACCATTAAAACATGGCTGTTTCCTTTCAGCTCTAATGAAGCATCACCAAATGGATAACATATCTCTAGCCTCTCTCTTCCCGCCTGTCTCTGGGAGGCAGGTGCAGACTCAAGTAAGGTTCACAAAATGGATTCAGATGTGACCAATTTGTAAATTCCCAGGCAGCTATCCGGAGAGAGCTTACTGCTGCCAAAAATGTGCACTTTGGAACATCACAATGTCTTCTGTGTTTACAGTAATGGCTTCGCTTCATTCAGTTCCTCAAGAGAAAGGATCAGAAGGACATCAGAGAAATATTTAATTTAAACACCATAACATTTAAGTGCCAGCATCGTGCTCTTGATCCATCTGGTTAGCAGGGAGAGACACCTGCAAGTGCTCTCCCAGGGCAACTGTGGCATTTTCCTAGTGCATTTTGAACAGTTATTTCAGTGGGAAAACCCCCAAATCTCAATTCCCTAGATAAGTCTACATAATAAATTATAACCACAAGCAATCCGTCTCTGCCTTGAATAGGAGAGACATTTTAAAAATGGCTTTTGGAAGGTTAGCTCTCCTGTACCATGTAAAGCATCAGCTTTATATTAGTGATACGGAAATATGAATTTAATTCATGGCCAATTTATTTTTTTTGCCAGTTGACTTGCCTGGGATAGTTTATTTCAGTTTGTTTTGTTTCTCAAACCAGAAAAAATGGCAGTATTCACTGAAGTGTCATTTTTAATGCTGAACTTGTCATTTTAATGTTTAATGTGATATTTTAGTGATGAATTTGTCTTTATTAGACAAATATTCCTTTTGGCCAAACCCAAAAAAATTCCTACAACTCTGTTCTTCACTTGTAATAAAGAGTCAGACAGTATTATTTATCCTGATTTATGATTTAGTGTACACAATGTACTGAAAAATAAGAAATAGCAATGCTAACCCAAAGAGTAAAATTCATCCCAAATCTCTGCTTATACGTGTAATGCCTGAAACGTCCTTTGGCATGACTGTGGCAGAGCAGCAACCCCATTTTTATGCTCTGAAGGAAGAAAAGTTTTTCCAACAAACCTCTTAAACTTCAGCCAAACTTTTTAGTAAGAATACCTGTATGTTTTCTTGTTCTTTGCTTGTGTATAATAACCATGAAATAGAGAAATGTATTAGCAGAGATGTCTTAAATGGCACCTTATCACTGAAAGATAGTGATAGTAAACCAGATGCAGCAGAGTATTTTGGGTGTCCCCCAGACCCCTCTTTCTCCAAAAAAGGATATCAGGTAGAGTCCTCAAGTATCTGCTTAACTTTAAGCCTATGAATCATGCCATAAGCAGCCAGAACAACCACCATATCTGAGCACCAAAGCCTGACAGTCATCCTCCAAGCAGTAGAGAGGTTGGAAAGGGGATGGTGTTCAGAAACAGCGACAGTCAGGAGGCTTGGAGTTCGCCATTTATAACTTGTTACATTTAAAAGACAGTCCCACAGCAGAGTAGAGTAACACAAAACAAGTAGAGTGCCGAATTAATGCAAGAGTACTTTGATCATGATTCCCTTTGTATTTGTCAAACCCTCCTTATTCTCCGAAGAAGGGTGAAGCTCCCCATATGACTGGCAGCAAGCAGCTCTGTGCAGCACCATCTCCCTCCCATTACTGCTGCCGCCAGTTAAACAACAACGTGACAGCAGTGACACAGAACAGCTGCCCCCAGAAAGTTTACTTTCATGGGCCTGTGAGAGCCTACCCTCTGCGACTCCCTGCACAATGTCACATCTACCTCTCATGCTGCTCAGGGCTTTTAAAAGTCTCCACAGCAGCCGTGGTGGCATGCAAGGGGGAAAAAAGAGTAAACCTCCTACCTCCAGATTACTTTGGCAGTTTTGAGGGTATTGTTTGCCATCTTGAAGGACTAAAATAGATCAGAAGGCCTGTCTTCCCATGGTTCCCCCCAAATTATTGGCAAGGTTTCTTCATGGTTGTCAATGTTTCATAGGGCTCATGAGGCATAGTAAGTACATAAACAAAGCTTAATAAATACTCCCCCTCCACATTCATTTTTTGCTGTAGCCTCAAGCTCTGAAATGATACAAGGGAGAGAAAAGAAATTTGAATGTATAACTAGAGGTCTATACAGCTACAGCATAAATACTTGAACAAGTAACCTATGAGAATACTGACTCCATGCTCAAGAAGCCAGTTGCATGTAAAAAAGATTTCAGTTGCTAAGTTAGACTCCAGACAAGGTTTTAAGAGCTTCAAGAATTTGTGCTCAGGTACTTGCCTACTTAATTTTCTAGATATTTTGTTTGTTACCATTTTGTCACGCACATTTGAGACAAATCAAACAGCCTTGCGCTAGCCATAGATACATTTTTTTCTATAAGAGACATGGACCAAGATGACCTGTGACAGATGCCTGATGCAAAGGAAGCTTGCTTGCACCTCTCCCAGCACATTTGGCTATTTTCAGGAGCTCTGCCCTGTAACTACCCCTGTGGCAGTAACATGCCACACTGATGCCAAATACTGTCCCACAGACCAGCTGGCACCACTGCTGCTTGCACACCTGACTTTTCCTGAAGTTCCCTGCTGACAATTGTCATCATCTGTTTATTTACAGTGATCCCCCCCTCCCCCCACCCCAATTCCAGTCCTTCCCTTCAGATACTTGTACATTATCTCTCCTGAAGGTAACCAGTAAGCACAGAGCTGGCCTCACCAGCAAGGTCAGTGATAATGAACCTTGTTTCCATCCAGGAGAGCCCCTCTATCCACACACAAAACTTTGCTGAACTGAACTATGCATTTACCATTTTCTTGCTTTGCTGGCAATAATATGATAAGCAAAAGTGTATATTCTCTACTGTGACTTTTTCAAAAGGAGGCATTTCTGGTAATCCATCAGAACACCGTAGTTACATCCTGGAAAAAATAAAGTCTCCCGCCTGTTTGTCTCTAAAGGTGCAGGTACAGACTGTATGTGCACATCATGGCTTACTGTGCAGTAATTGTTGGTGTGCCCCCATCACAAGATAACTCAATACCCCATGACTGACTGAAAAAGCCTGGAGAAAAATGGATAGGCACAATCATTAATTTCCAAATAAACCTCCACACACATTGTTTTTTATTTGTTTCTGCATGCTTGGCCTTCTGAAGTGTCACTCTAGAAAGTGAAACTAGTGCAGATGTTTTTATGAAGTAAAAAAAACAAACAAACAAAACAAACAAACCCAAAAACTGTAAGAGAGAAGGGTCTAGGAGAAATCAAAGATAGCCTGTTCGCACATCAAAGCATCTCTTGGTAAGTGTTTAAAAGTGGGTAAATAATTTTTGAGCAGAAGCATAGCTGCTAATTTCAACTACTTGAATAGCTTCTTGCAGAAGCTGAGCCTTTATATTCCCCAGTGTAAAAACAAAGACTTGCTGGAATCCAGGCAGCAATAAAGCTGTTGTGTCTATAGACTTATCCAGTTAACATTAAACACATACTGCTCACAAACAAAGCAAAATACAGGTAACGTATTGCTATCATCAGCAAAGAACTGACTCTCAGATACAGCATCATTTGTAATTACGCTAGCATTCGTCATAAGCAGCTGAAGAGGCAAACAGCCGACTATCATGATCAGTTACACTTGGAAAGAGAATGTACAGACAATATTTACACACAGAACCCAAAAAGCACTGCAGCTCTACAAGTAAGCATGTAAAATTGATATTCCGAAAGAAATTAAATAGACCAAATAATAGCAATTCTTAGGAATGAAGCTAAGTATTATATGAAGAGCAATAACAGCTCTTTCTCTTAGGGAAAAACCTCACATAATGTTGCAGGATATTTTGCCAAGGCCTGCACACATATTAAAAAGACTTCTCTGCAATCTTATTATGGCTACATACAAGCCAACAGCAAACCTCAGAGCTGAAGAGTCAACAAAATGACAAAAAAAAAAGATGAGAACCGCATTTTGAAACTTGAGCCTCTCTCTAATTCTGTGCAGGACAAGTTTCCAAAGTTGAGATTTCCAAAATGAGTAAGGCTCAAAGTGCAGAGCCATTTGTTTCCAAGTCTTTTTGTGGATATCACAGATGTCTGGCCTGCTGACACGGTTTAAAGGTTTGAAGGGAGACAGTGTCATACACAAGAGCGGGTTCCTATCAGCTGAACAGAGCACTCATTTGTGCGGTGCTGCCTGAAGAGTGGGTGCACGGGCAACACTTAACACTTCTGGTCCTGCCTTCTCTCACTGTCTGTCTTTGAGCAATTTGCTTAATCCTCAGTAACCCATCCACAGAGCCGAAACAGCAGTATCTATCTCCCGGTGGTATCACAAGAAATAATTTGTTGATGTCTGTAAGCTGTTTTGACTTTGTGGTGATGGACACCAGAGAAAGATTTAGAAACAGATGTCTGTGGAGAGGGAGTGAAAAAACCAACTGTGAATGTGTAAACAGATAATATTTAGTACTTATAGAAATCCAACTCTCTCTAACAGAGAACTTCTACTTAGTAAACATTACTAAAGGATGGTTTCTGAATGAATTGAACAACAACTCAAGGTCTATGGAATTTTTCCTTACAGAATTCAGACACAAGTACTGTAATTTCCATAACAGTATCCCCCACTAATGCTTGTGAGATAACCAAGAGGACGTTTTGCACTGGACATTTCATCCCTAAGAGACAGATGAGGTTAAAAGACGAGAGCCAGTCAAGTTGACATAAGGATTGTACTTCAGCAAGCAAAACTTTGTGTGAAGATTAACCAAGGTCAAGAACTTCTTTCTCATTAGCAAAGACTCTCACATACCATTTGTGAGAATCACACAGCTGATACTTAAGGAGGAAGTATTTCTGATATCAATCAATAAAAGGTAGAATATTATCAGCAAATGTTAGAAATGAGACTCGGGAGAAGCTTCTGTATGTGACAAAGCCTTGGTCTGGTTTTCCACAGGACTGCTGGCCTTAGACATCCACATGTCTGTTCCTAAATGTTAGGTTTCAGAGAGTAGTGCCTTGCTGAAGTCAAATGACACCACAATAACCTGCAAGCTGTCTCTTCAACACCAGCAAAAAATAATGTTGCCCCACTTAAAACCCTAATCAAGACTTGAAAATTGGCTGGGTAATGTGCATTTACTCTAACTTCCAAGGGAAGTACAACTTAAAAGCATTACAAGTCATTCATCTCAGTGAATCAAAAAATAAGCAAATAATAAAAGAGCGCCTGGGGCATGCACTTCTGAGCTGCTTATCTGTGACAGTTTTTAGTTATGGTTAGTCACTGGTACATTCTTGTTACCATCCCACTCCACTTTTTACCTCAATTAAGGACAGCTGACAAAATCTTGCAAGGCATAGTTGAGACAAATCACAAAGGTTTCTACAGTACAAATTTTGTTGCTATTATTTCACGTGTGTTTTCCTTACTATTTTTTCTTGCATTAATTCTTGCCCTTTTCGTAGCTTCTGCTTTCCAGAAGAGTGAATCTGTCCACTAAGTAATCCCAATCTCACTCATTTCCCAAAAATGACAGCCAAGCAGAACAAAATCTCTTCCTTGACATTTCCAATGGTGGAAACTAAAAGGAACACAAGGCTTGCAGGAGGAAAACACACTTATACAGGGAGAGGGATGACCAAGATGACTCGAACCAGAAGCTCCCAAAGAGCAGCTGAGTCCTGTTTACTCCCACAGAAATCACGTTCAAAGAACATAGCGAGCTCCAGATCTACTGAGTAGCTTGACTCAATCCTAACCAGAACGATTAAGGACAACAAGCCTCTTCCATGGCAACTATAAAGATCTGTATCCTGCACTCGTTTTTTTCTTTTTCCCTAATGCCACACAGCACAAGGAACAGAAGTCCCACAAAGCATGGTTATTTTGACACAATTCCTCTCAGCAAACAGGAATGGCCACTAAAACACACAAAAGAGCAGATGTTGGGGACTTCATTGAGATGTGTCTCGCCTTGCCAGACTCCAGTGACCTGGCATGAAAATATCTGCTTTGTCTCAGACATAGCAGGTACTTGTTTTCTCATGTCCCAAGTGCGGGCAATCTTTCTCCTCCCAGTGCTTCCTCCCATCTCACTTGTCCCAGAGATGTTCCAGTGAAGTGATACATTTTGACTACATTTTGGTCAGCCCAAGATAGTCGCACAATATCTAATCTTAACATTTCTCTCTGTGGTCACATCACTTTGAGTTGTCCTGTGTGAAAAGTTACTGTCTTGGATACAAAAGCACAGAGCAGAATATTGATAAGACTTAGGAGACTAGCAAATTCATCTGTTGCTGGACTTGGAGAATCATTAGATAAAATCCACTTGCACAAGCAAAACTGGAGCAAAAATCTTAGTTTTAAGGTTTGGAAGAGCCTTTGACCGTGGATCTCAAAATGAACTAGCACTAATCTTTGGATCAGTGCATTGGGTGTATTCCATGTACAAGGGACACTGCCTAACCCACTATGCGTTCAGTACAATACTTCTATTCATCAAAAAAGTGTATTGTGTTTAAAATAAATGGTAAATACACCCCCCATATTTTCCTAAAATGCTCTTTTTTTAAGATTATATTATCTTGCATCAAAAATATGTGACACTTTAAAAGTCTTTTATGCAAATTTCACATTACATGGCCATTTCTCGGGTATTGATATGACTGAGTGAAAACACTGAAATCACTAAAATACAAAATATTAGTAATGAAATAATGTTACATTTGGAAAACAGAGAAACATAACAAATGGTTACATTTACTGCAGAAGCATTTGAATACAAGTTTTCCAAACAGCAAAATGTGAAATCACCTTGCATTCAAAATGCAGCTGTTCTGCTATTAAATAGGAAATACACTTTTTAAAACAAGTCCTGTTAAACATG
>KL274721.1:20125-34456 GCA_000699545.1 Podiceps cristatus
TTGTTTCACATACTAACCCCAAAACACAGAAGCTGCTGGAGACAAAACTAGCTCCGTCCTGGCTAAAACCAGGACACTGGTGCACACACTGCTTCCCTGGACAGTTAGGGCAAAAGTGGTGCATCAGCACACACAAGGTTGCAGGCAGCTGTTTTGAACTGAACCACCTTGGCAAAACACTTCCTGAAGATGCTTCGTTCTCCTCCTTGCCCTCAGGCAGGGGTGGATATTGCCCAAAAGATGAGAGGGAGGAAAGGCTCAGCCCCGGACTCACAAGACTTTGAGCATGTGTCCAGCACCCAGCAGGGTTAATGAAATGAGTGAGAAACAGCAGCACCGTAATAAATCTTCATAAATGTATGTCCTGGTCTGCATCCCATTAGTGACTGCTTATTTAAAAATATAAATAAAAATAACCTATCTCAGTGACACCTGGACACCAGCCAGTCCTCATTTTCTATCCCAAAAGGATGATTCCTTAGTCAAACAAATATTCATATATGAAAGAAATCCAAACTAAGGGTTGTAGATCTTTTGGAAAACTCATTCTAGTTTCTAAAATTTATTCTTAGAATCATAGAATGGTTTGGGTTGGAAGGGACCTTCAAAGGCCATCTAGTCCAACCCCCTGCCGTGAGCAGGGACATCTTTAGCTAGATCAGGTTTCTCAGAGCCCCGTCCAGCCTGGACTTGAATGTTTCCAGGGATGGGGAAACCATCCTCTCTGGGCACCTCTCTGGGCAACCTGTGCCAGTGCTTCACCACCCTCATTGTAAAAAATTTCTTCCTTATGTCTAGTCTATATCTCCTCTCTTTTAGTTTAAAGCCATTACCTCTTGTGCTATCACAGCAGGTCCTACTAAAAAGTCTGTCCCCATCTTTCTTATAAGTACTGAAAGGCTGCAATAAGGTCTCCCCAGAGCCTACCCTAAGCCTTCTTACAAGGCAGGTGTTTCTCTTAAAAACATCTGTATTGTGCTTATTAATGCCACTGCATAAAATTTAAATTTCTCTTTTTTTAAAGACAAGCTTGGTGGTTGTTTCCAGTATGAAACAAACAAACAAAAAATTCCAAGGTTCCTACAAATGGGAAGTTCTGGGTGAAAAATTTGGGTCTCAGTGTTGCATTAGGTTTTTGTTGTAACACAAAGTGTCACTGGCACAGCATAACATGTATTACATTATGTTAACTTAAATAATTCTATTTTTTTAGATACTGAGGTTAGACATATTGTTATTTTGTGAAATACTCCTGAGGTTTTAGAACGTTAATAATTTCTATAAAAAAATGTAAACCTTAACTCTGTTCAGATATAGTGGGGAGTCATTTTGATTTGTTTACATTTCCACTAATTTTTATTTAAAATAGTCCCAATGCAACTGAATCTGATATGACATATCACTAGGCATTCTTCCTAAGAAGTTGCGTAAATGTACGTTCAATAGCTCAGTTGTAAAGGTCTCTTTCTTGTTATTTTGAACAATAATTAGTGGTTATATTCTTCTGAAGGAAAAGACTATTTTCTTGAAAAGTTTTGCTAATTATAAGCTCACTTGTGGGGAGAAATTCTCTTAAGAAATTATAGAATTCACGATTTCTTAAAATGTTTTTCTAATTAGGAATTGGCAAGTCAGATAATTCTCATCTTCAAAGTAAGTTTGTACTATCCCAAGAACCTTACCATCAGTGAGAATACTTGATCTGTGCATAGATGAATTCCCCACCTTCAATTATTTTTCAAGTTCTGATTATTTTTTAAAGCTTTTAAGCCATTCTGTTGGCTTTCCCCATTCTGCATCATTAGGAGACCATGCTAGGGCCATACATTACTTTCATCAGCCATTTAACACAGAACAGATCGTGCTGTTCTCCTTCAGGGACAGAGGTCCAGCCTTAGCCTCTCTGGCTGTGTGCGATACTGGAGAAAACGGTATGGTTTTATTTGCATCAAATGAAGAACCAGTAGGGCTAGTATTCAGTCCATTTGCCTCTGCCTCCTTAGGCAACCAGGCACCCTTCCACCAAACGAATCAAAGGGGGTGGATTCAAGTTACTCCAGAGCAAGGCTCAAAGGGCTCTGATCCACAGGGAAGGCACTGGCCTACTCCTGCCTCCTGCTTCTGCCCCAGGAGGGTGTAATGCACAGGCTCTGGCTCACTTGAAAACTTGCCAGGCAGTAGCTGTTCGGCCTGATTAAGGAATGCAGTACATCACAGGGCAACAGGCAAACTGGAACATCTATTTATTGCATTAAGCTGCAAAACAGAGGAGATTTTGTTCACTTGCTTCACGTGAAATTTCAACTGGCCTGAAGTCTGAGCTATTTAAAAAACAGTTATTTGGATTTCAAATAATAATTCAAAACAGGGACATTCATACAGAGGGATGAAACCCATTTAGGTGCCATTAGCTCTTTTCCCTCCATGACTTTACCTGCAGAGAATTAAACAAGCAGAAGAGAGGGATGGAGAGGAAGAGTTAGGGTACAGTACCACTATAGGTTTGGGGTTTTTTTGTTTGTTTGTTTTGTTTTTTTTTTAAACCTAAGTTCTTAGAAAACAACTCCACTGCAGTGCTCCTGTTATACTAAAAGCATGTACTTGCCAAGAAACAAAGAAAAGCTGCATGGCTGTGTTTGTCCCTGGGAAAAAAAAACAAAAACAAAAAACAAAAAACCAAACGCTTCTCTTGCCCTACAAAGTTTTGCCCTTATATCTTCCCTTGCTTTTATTTTCATTATAATCTTTGTCTCCCTGCAATGTCTGAGACTTCTTTCTAATCTTTCAATTACTCCCCAATATCCATTGTCTCAACTCTCTACGCTTCTCCTGCTTTACATGCAACCCATGTTCTGCAAGCATGTGAGGAGGCCAAATACCAGGCATCTTGGCACAAGCTACTACTTTACACCTATTCACAAAGAGAAAACATTCCTCTCTTCTTAAGAAAAAGGAAAAAATAAAAAGAAGGGGGAGCAGAGCTCTACCAAGTACTCATAGCAAAGAGATGAAGTAATGTTTACGCTCACCCTTTCTAAAACATGTCTGGTCCTTTAATAATGACTTGTCAAAGCTGAAAATTAAGAGCAGCCTCCAATATAGTGAATCTATTATTATTAATTATTATGCATACTGTATATTTCCTTAGGTCCTGTAACTGTGTCCATCATGCTAGCTGCTTTACATCCACAGAACAAGAGGGTTTCTGTAGGCAAGGTGCAGCAGGAGACGGCTGCACCCAGGCTGGCCTGGTGTCCACAGCCATGACTGTGGCACAGCAGCACCTGAGCAGTTCTCAAAGCACTCCAGAAGTTTAGTCCCAGACCCAAACCCCTAGAGCTGCCAGGGAAAGAAGCGCCAACACAGCCTTGGAGAAAGTCTCCAACAGGGAAGGTCAAATGGGTAACAGCAGCTCTGGGCCAGCCAGGAGGGGGTGATGCCAAGCACAGAGCAGGAACAGTGTTTGTTTCAAGTAAGGCTCAACTAATTGAATGAGCTTGGAACCCTCTACCCTGGACTGTACCTGTTGGGTCCAGACATGCTCCTTCAGACATTGACCCAAACACCATGCCCTGTGGAGAGCAGAGCAACACAGGTCCCACACCGCTGCTCTCACCAACAGGCAACCCTCCAGAGAGAGGAGGGTGGCAAGCTCAGCCCAAGAAGCACCGTGCAGGGGAGCACCAAGCAGCTCTGCCAGGCTGCGGCTTGGTATGCGAACGGGAATTTTTAATTCCTCCATCCTACTCCACCAAAGAAGCTACCACAAGCAAGCCAGAGTCACGGCTGAGGAAGATCTTTGACCCAAAGCATGAGAGGTTTTACTATCAAAGTACCCTTTTGTTTCAGAATTGCTTCTTATGAAAGAATTAGTTGCCAGCTAGCGAATCATGAGCTGTATTTAGGGAGCAGTAAACATATGCTATTCCTCAAGATTTAACAGATTGTTTTTGAATTTACACCAAATTCTCATTACCATCATAATATTTTATCATCCTTTTTAAAATCAGATACTTTGCACACATGAACCTGGTTAAGGCCTCCTGTGGGCACGGGCAGCATTAGCCCATTAACTTCACAGCTGAGGATGATGTGCTCTAGGCATAATGGAAAGCAACCTACTAAAAGCAAAATTTCTCAGTTAGGAAACATTTACTAGTGCCTATTTGTCCTTTTTCAGCTCTGAATTTTCAAGCCACTAAGTCAATAAAAATTATACTACATGATATAGTCTCCTTCTCATAAGACAGATCCAACCTCTTGTCCAAAGAATTTACAGCATAATCAATCACATACCTTGTTTTTACTTTTTTAACATCATCAACACACACAACAGTTACCATTTTGACATAAAGCACCATCCCTGAACACAGATCAGTACATTTTTTTATGATCAAATTAATACCTCAGAGTAATTCCTTTTCACATATTTCCACAAGTCCATCCTCCCAAGCAAACTTGTCCATTCTCACAGACACTCAAACCAACAGGATAGCAATTTCTTCTCATGAGAAAAAAAAAAAAATACAAACGTACCTGGGAGCAGCACAACCTCTTCCCAGGAAGGCAAGCCAGGAGCAAAGCAAGGCAGGCAGGGATCTCACAAGCAAGCAACGCAATCTTACAGTGTCTGAGCAAGCAGAGCAGGTCCAGTGGCATTAAGCAGGGTCAGCCACAGTCCTGCACTCACCAGAGAAGTTTGCAGGGATGAGGCAGGTCTGAAGTCAAGCCAGGAAGCCAAAGCAAAGTCAGGGTCAGCAAGGCACACAGCCTGGTACAGGCACATGCACAGTGTAGCTCAGGCAGGAATCTGAGCTTAAATGCAACTCTTGAACAAAGGGAGAAAGCCCCCAAGAAGCCTTCTCACAGCTTTTTTTCACACCAGCCTGATCCAAGGTTACACAGCTGCCCCATATCAAAGCTGACCTTGATCATAGCCGGGGGATGGGGAAGAGGTTGGAGATGCTGCTGTCCCACTCAACACCTGACATCCACCTCCCAGAGCAGAGGAGCAAGCAAGCCCTCTCAGCCTTCTTTCCTCCTCCCATCATTGCTAAAACTGTGCTTCTCAAACAACATTTTTTTGTATTGCATCAGCTTTGGGTATGAAAATTAATTAAGCAGGATTGCTTTTGCATTTGTATTGCATACCTACTGGCTGATTTTTTGAAAGCAGTATGACTAGTAAAACAAATAATAATGTGACTTTATCAATTACACTGAAGGGATTGCACTGAAGGATTCTTATCTGCATAATTTAAGTTAGGTATATGCTCATGTTAAAGGCAAATTTGTCAAAGCAAGAATCAGGCCAACTGACTTTCACAGGTATTGTGGGCAAATATAAATAGGGTTAGTTACTCATATTTAAAAAAAATAGTATTAATACTTAAATATGAAAAGCATATTCTTAACATCAGCCTGTTTTTTTTAAAAAAAAACCAAACCCTAATGATCTAGTTCACATATGCAAAACTCAATTGTGTTCTCCTGTATAACAGGTATTTGCAAGGGTCTATGCTCCACAAATACATTGTAGTATACAAGAAAGCCTGCGGTTACACGTTTGACTTTTACAAAAAGCATAACCATATTCTCAAGCACCTACTAGAAGAAAAGCAGTATGGAGAACAGGCCGGGTTCTATTCTTGGGTCAGGCTAACTCCCAGAGGAAGGTGTCTCCTCCAGCATAGCCCCTGGGCAGGCCCCAGCTGAGCACAGCTGTGAGAGCGCCAGGCAACGCTCAGGTGATGCAAACCAGCCAAAAGGATGGCACAGGCAGTGAGGCCTGGGGTTGTCATTTGCCCTTGGCAGCAAATTGAAATTTGAAACACGCTACTTGGAAGAGATTTCTGCCTGCTCCTGTTTTCTAGTATTGAAGGAGGTTTTTTGTTCAAAGAACATGGACTTTGTTCAAACCTGACATTCTGTAAAGCTGTGCGTTGTTGTGGTCTTGAAAAGAAATAGTTTGCAAGGTTAAAAGAAGAGATTCCTTGCCAACAGGGATTTATTATTATGTGTTTTTTTAAAATATCGTCTGAAAGCCTGCTGATAGGCTTCTGGCAATGAGAACTGAATAGTTACCATAAACGGTACAAGTAACCGTATACTGAGTGCACTGCTCCAGGACAGGTATCAGTTTTGCATAGTCAGATGCCTGTAGACCTATTTCAAATTATCCTCTCATTAAAGTTTTTGTATCACTGCTTTCTCCTTAACAGCTCTGTGTTATTAAACTGAAAGTCAGTTGAGCACCTTAAAGTAGTGAATTTAAAACATGTAGTGGATGTCATGCATCACAGCCACAACAGCTTATTAGCTGACAGTCAAAAACCTCTCCTGGCTAAGCCTTACCTCAGGATAAACTGGGGGCTCTTAAATTCCCCCATTGCTACGTCTTGTGGTTAGAGCTCTCCTGCCAGAGGACAAGAGATTGGCACGAGAGGCTGTGCTGGCCCTTCTCCCCTGAACACACAGCTCAGATTCATGTTTCCTCCTCCTCCTACTTGGGTGAGGGTTTGCTGTTTTCCAAATTGTTCACATCGGCCTCAGTCACTGCCCCACTTGCAATGCATATTTTATGTTGTTTAACTCCAGCCTTTCTTTCAGTAAAAGTTTGGGGGTTTTGGACTGTGCATGTGATCTAAAGAACCCATCAAGATTTTAAGGACAAAATGTATCAAATTACCTAAAACAATTTCCAACAGACTTCACATAGTGGTGATACAAGTTTTCTCTCAAACTAAGCTTTTATAATTATACCTAGTTAGATAAGGATCACAGAGAAAGCCTTCCTGCTGTTTCTGCCCTGTGAGAAGTCAGGTTCAACACAGCTCTGGAACTGCTGCTGTGCAAGTACAGCACACTCTTGAAACTGCGAAGCAAGTGCTCATGAAATACCTCTTCCCAAAACAAGACCCATTCCTGCAGTTTGCACATACAGATACAATGGACAAAATGTCTAAGAATACATGCAGTGTAATGTAAGTAAAAAAAAAAACAATTTGTTTTTAAATCAACCTACCTTGTATCAATTTACAAGCAAAACAATCTCTACTAGCAAGTGTTTTTGCTAATACAGTTATGTCTGCAGTCTGACTTTTACTTGCAGAGAGCCTGACTTCAAGAGAATAAAAGCCTTCTACAACCACCATTGCAGAGGGAGAATTGAAATTCAGCTGAATAGCACAGAAGTTTGCCTTCTTTAACCATATGATTCAATATACAAAGCAGACCATATTTTTAAATGCTACAGAATTGTACTGGCCAAAAATAGAAAGCTAAATGGTCACATCTGAAATTCTTTATGTTTATGTATGGTCACCTTCCAGCTGACAAACATTTACCATCAGTGTCTGCTGTGTCAGAGCTGGTAGAGAAAAAAAAAAAAAAAAAAAAAAAAAAAAACAACAACAAACCAAACAAACCCAAAACCAAACAAAAACACCCCTACCAACCAACCAACACCAGCAGAAAATAAACATCACTCTAACCTAAAGGTGAAGACTTACAAGAACAAAAATTTAGTATATTGTCTTTGTTTGCCATTTTACTTCTGAGAAAGATTTCTAGTATGAACAAGTCAGCAGGATGTACAGATAGCTGCACCATGCTGTACCTTAAAGAGTACTTGTCAACTGGGGAAGGAGAGGGAGTTTTTTAAATTTTTATTTTTTAGAAAAAGAGTAATTTCATTTTAGTACAACAGTCTCTGAAAGACAATGAATTGCTAATAAAAAGCCTTGGTTCAAGAAATACAGCAAAGATGATCTTATGAAAACAAAGGTATATCAAATCCATAAACATCACCTTGCTTCTTCTGAAAGTTAATGCTGTAGCAAGGCTGTATGGCATATATAATTTTTCTCAAGTCTATTTCCCTGTGTGTTTGTGGAAAGAAACCCATTGGAAAAAAGCATTAATAACACAGACAAACACATATTTACCTTGTAACAGTAAAACAACTGTTTCAAGAAATGTTATGCTTTTTTCCTCCCAAAAGTGTAAATCAAAATGATTTTTGGAAGAACTTGGTCTTGTGCTTCCAGGTACTGCATATATAAATGCAGTTAAAAAAAAATTAAAAAAATCCATAGTTCCCTGCCAGATATTAAGTATATATTGTCAACAGATGGTTTTGATAAAACCAGACCCAGTCTCTTTACACAGAACTTACACGCTCAGTACCAGCCTGGCTCCCAATACATTTTTATTTTTCAAGTATGAAAGCACTTTGATACCCATTTTGTACACAGGGAAGAGGAGGGCTAAATAAAACATTCAAAACCACAGGGTAGTGATCCTACATTCCAGCTGGCACCGTAACCACCTCACTTGTCTGCTGTTCCACACAGGAACACCTCAGCGTTGTTGTCACCCATCACAGTTCATCACAATTAGTCCACTTGTCACTACCAAACTTGCACAGCGTGATTTCTAACCAATCAGTGTGAATTAACTTTTCCATTAAATTTGCAAGTCCAGCACTCATCACTCATATAAAAATACCCATCCTGATATATATGCTCTGCTGTAAATCTCCTTATCTCCTTTAATGAAGATCAGCTAGCTCCCTGGTACAGCAACACCAGGAGCAGAGCCCCCAGGCATGCTCAGAGAAGTACTGTAAAATGAGTTTTCCAGAGTGACTCCCATCAAGCAAGACTACATCAAGCTACTGAAAAGCCTCTACACAGCCATCATTGACAACTTGTGGTAGAGAACTCAGGGCTGGCCTGACTTCACTTTGAAACAGAATGCTCGCACATAAGGGGCATCCACACTGATGTGCTGTTTTCTCAGGCACTTTTGAAGACGCAGTCTGTTTACTCTTTCTATGGAAAGATAAGTTTCTTTAGAGCTCCCTCTATTGTAAAACAGAAGAAAAAGAAAATTTCATTCTCAGAGCAATTTACGCAAGGAAAGTATATAGCAGAGGAAAACAAGTTATAAGAAATGTAAAAGTAAGAGTTCAAGTAAGTTATCACAGGAGTTAATAACGAGTAATTTTAAGTTTTTTGTGTTTTTTTTTTTTTTTTTTTTAAAAAAAAAAAAAAGAGATATTTGAAGCTCAGGGTATTGTGGGGTTTTTTGGTTTTCAATTTTAAGTTTAGAAAACTGCAATAGGGAAGTCAGAGGCACTTCAACAGCTGTTTGAACTACCCTCTTTCCACAATTTAAAAAAAAAAAACCAAAACAACAACCACCAAACCCCACAACTTTTCTCAGTGGCAGACTCTGACCACACTGGGATAAGCTGAGCTTTGGTATTCCATTCATTTTCTGTAGGTAACAGTAGGGATGAATATGACCCGATGTTTCACATAGATGGCTAATTCAGACTTACAATTTGAGTTAGCAAAGTCCTGAGAATACAAGTACGAGCAATGAGAGTATTGAAGTGTACTGAGTAAGCCAAGCCAGAACAATATGACAAAGCCTGAGCTGTGATAGTAACTGATGTGACATTTTTAAAAGGACCACGAGAGACCTTTATTCTGTACTAAAGGCAGCAGAACAGAGATATCACTTTGAATGTGAAAGTAGATAGAGCATACCTAGCAGTAGAGCATAAAAAGTCAACTGGATTGGAAAACATTTCTAGGTAATAGACGTTCATACATAACATTTGCAACCTTGGAAGTTTAAGAAAAAAAATAATAAAAAGTAATTTTATGAGGATTTATGCCATAAACAGAGATTGACCATTTTGCTCACTCAAGCCTATGTCTGTGACTGTGTTTAAGTTTCACAAGCATGTAAGTAAACCCAGTTCAACTGTGCTCAGCTCTTCTTTCTCCCTTTACTCTTCAGGTAGGCTTCCCTACCAAGCAAGGAGCTGCACCTACCCCATCCCAAAGACTGCCTTGCACTCATTCACTCTCCAGAAAAAAAAAAAAAAAAAAAAAAAAAAAAAAAAAAAGACTGAGACTACTACCCACTTCCACAACACACAGGCACATTGCATTTAAGATTTGGGTCCTGCAAACACGGTCCTAAAGGGCTGTATGATATGGGCGTTCTCAAGCACAATTCATTACATGGCAGATTCACCATTCACAGATCACTTTTTCTTTCACCTTCCACTACAAGCTCAGGGTTCAAATGCTCCTTAGTCATTCACTCAGACACCATGCCATTCATCCTCTGATTAGAGACCTTTAGCTCAGACCCACTCTTGCTCTGGGAAACACTGGAGGCAGGGCCTCAAGAACTGGGGAAATGGGATGCCAGGACACGTATGAACTGTCCAAATGAAAAAACAAAGGCCAGAATAGAAGTAGTGTCTGTTTCTCCAAAAAGGATGACCCTGGAGACTGCAGTAACTCTTCCAGCTCCCTGAGCTTCCTGTGGTGGCCTGAGAGGCTGCAAGTGCCCCTCTCAGCAGAAGTGCCACCCTACAAGCCAGGGAGAGCAAACAGAAACCCTCACTGTCCCCATGGGGCCAAATTTGACTGGAAAAGCAGCATTAGCATTTCTGGTATCCCCAGGGCAATGCAAGCATGCTTTTAACAGGGAAATAATTAGCACATCAGAGCACACAGTGCAAATTAACATCCAGGTGCAGCTTGGTTTTAAACAGGAATCCAATAACATTATATAGCAAGAGTCACATCTCCAAAACCCACCCCACTTGATTAAGCTATAGGGACATTTGCAAGGGTGTAAACAAGCCAGCCAGATCTTCACTCTGAAAGCAGCTCATGCATCAGGTTCCATCACCGCTGTGAAATTTTGATGCTGCTGCATCTGTGCAGCTGCTGCATTTCAGTGCACCTCTGTAAACTTAGGTGAAAGACACAGGAAATGAGGTGAATGCAAACATTGTGGAGAGGGTTGAGATTTTTTTCTCTTTGCCTTGGAAGAGATACAAATAGCTGAAGGCTGGAGGTCACTGCAGCCCCCCAGCAAGTCCTTGTACTAATAGACAGCAATCTTCAGGTCTGCAGGTGATAAGCTATCGTTTTCAGAAATATTTTATATACCTCCTGCTGAGCCTTTCTGGCATTCAAGGGATAGGTCAATATTTGGTATTTTCGCTGTGCTTGAGGTGCTATTGTTCTTTGTATCTGAAAACAGAGTAACTGTTCAGATGTTTATAAAGGTATCCGGGGCAGCGTCAGAAGGAATGCAAACTAGAAAGAAACTAAAATATATTAAAACAAGTAAAAAAATCTTCAAACTAGGTTAGTCCAAAGGGTTCTACCAAATCAAAAAAACAATATAATATTTCTTGGGCAACACACAGAGAACCTATCAAGTGTCCACAGCTAGAAGCCAGTTTCCCTTAGTGAAATTATATCTGAAAATTGGAATACTCAAGTGAAGCCAAAACAAAGACCATCAATAATTTTTTTTAGGCCTTCAGACAGGATTATTAGAATGATTTTTTATAAATTAAAGAACATGTGTATTAGAAAGGCTTACATATTTCCCATGTTATAGCTAATGAACTTTGGGAACTTCTCTTACTTTTGAATGGATTAAGGCTAAGCCAGGTTACATATCTGTGTGCATGACGTGTGCTTAGGTGAAGTAGCGAGAAGAAGGACCAACCATGCTTATCTGTGAGATCAGAAAATCAAAATAATTGCCAGTTCTACAGGATTTTTTCTTAAAAAAAAAAAACAAACCACCAAACCAAAAAACAACTCCCAAACAGTCAATTGCTTAATTGTTTACTTTCTAAAATGTCTGCATTGCCTGAACAATCTACAAAAGTTAATTTTGTCTGTATCTGTTTTGGTCTGTCTTTAACAACTCAGCACCAGGCTGCACTACTCCAGAATAAGAAGCTGAAAATGGAGATCAGGTATTTCTTTCATGCAACTCTCCTTATTTAAAGAGAACATATCCAAACCCCGCTCCTCCAATATACATACCCAGTGCTAATAACAACAAACAGACACTTACCTTACAAATCTTAAGTCCACCTTTTTAGTCAGGCCTATGTCTCATGGAAATCCTACCTCTCTGCTTCTGCCCAGAACCTCTTCCCTTACCTCCTACCTTCTCTTCCCCTGCTGTGCACACTCACCCACACAGCTGCGGCTCGGCAGTCCCTGATGCCTGTACACTTTCCACCACTCCCAGAGAAATTCTCCAGCAACCCCCCCAGCTTGACTTCAGCTCATCCCACTGTGTCCAGCTCCCTATTGCTTTCTACTATGACTCTAGAAAAGGCTTTTCATTTATTTTTCTGCTTTTTATGAAAGAAAGCATTTACCCTACTCACCAGCATTGACAAGGCCTACGATTGCTTACATATCAAACAGCTGTGGCTGCTATAGTCTTAAGGATACAAGGACAGAATTAAACTAAATGGAAAAAAATGTGATTTTCAAAGTGTCTGTAGGCTGACTGCCCCATCACCATTTCCTACGTGCCCTCTGTAAACACTCAAAATCGGACTCTGGCCATAGACACACATTTTTGCTGCTGTACTAGGGAAGGAAAACACCTACCTGCCTCTTTGTTGTCATGCTCCATACTACATTTTCTTTACTTGCTGTTAGCAAAAGCACCCATGTGTCCATTAGTGTAAAGTCAGAAGCCACATTGTTGGAAAACAAAATAAAACAAAACAAAACCAAAACCACCAAACACCAAAAAACAAGACAAGCAAGGGGTTCTGCACATCCAACGCTACTCATCGAACTACACTGTACTGTCTGGGCTTTCTGCAGACAAAAATGACACCAAAAATGTTTCTGTTTCCTTATTAATTTCCTTATTATATGCAGTCTCTATAGCAACAATGCTATCACCTTGTCAGTCAGCAGCCACCACTCAGCCTCACGGTTTCACATGGCATCAATAACAATCTGGACTTGGCTCCAGTCAGCAGTAGCTTAAGTTGTTTTAGAGATGTGGCAGGACTACATATAAAATATAACCATATATAAAAATCGTTACAGGCCTCAGATATTAGGACTATAGTGAGTATGTAACTGTACAGGTCAGCCTTCACTCTCAGGATCCACTCTAACTCAGCCTCCTGTCTCCTAGGCATCCTGTTCATTGCGGTACAAAAAGGAATGAGTCTAAAACCTCAGTTCTGAAGAGCAGACTTCAACAGATGGTTAACAGAGAAAGAAATATGTCCATTTTTAGATATTGCTCTCATTGAGGCAGTATTGCATCATCTCATCCTTTTTACTATGTACTTTCAGCTCTTAAAGCATACAGCACTAATGCATCATCCCATCCTTTTTTCTGTCTGCCTTCAGCTCTATAGCATATGGAAACACAAGGGTAAAATGAAGCATAAAGGAATCAAATGGCTTATCAGAGGCTGCAGCAGAGCAGTAACCCAATCTGGTCACACCACAGGCCCCTAAAGGCTGGGGTCTCTAGGGCTTCCTGGCCTTGACCCTGCACCTGATGTAAGAACTGCTCTTCTCTACAGTGAGTCAGTGAATAGTCCAGAATACATCCCCTCAGTTAGGCAGCCAAGATCTGCATTATGTGGCATGGGCCTCTCTGGAGGAAACCAGTATTTATTTTCTTGAGGTCTCTTGCACATTGAAGATGCTCAGCAAACAAGATGTGCAGCATGGTATCACTCCGCATCCGTCAGTCCACAGCTCTTCCCTGGACATTCAGAAGATTCACATCTTCAGCAATGTGCTAATTATACACTGACAAGACAGGCTGAATAGCCTGGCTTGGGAAAAGTACTTCACCTGCCTGTTAAGGAACCTGCAAACCACCTGAACCAAAGGAACATAGTCCTCCATACCTAGTGCTCAGGAATCAGCAGTGAAACAGATGATTCAAGCTATCTCAAGCACCACGCGCAAGTGGCTGTGTTGCACCAGGCCAGAACTTGCACTAGACTGGTTCTCTTGGCCTTATCCCATTTGAGAGGTCATAGAGATGGGTCAGCCTCACAGAGAGCAGGTCTTCACTCTCATCCTGCTCTGTGAATGGCAGATAGAGCCTTCTGTTACCACAAGAAGCAACAGATTTGGTAATGCAGCTGGTAACAAGCAGGAAGATCTTCACAAATGTTAGAAGCAAACAGCTAAACTGACTTCCAGCTGCAGCAGTAACAGCCACTGCCACTAACCTGGATGGAGTTCAGTCCTTTTAGCCACTTCACTGGTGGGTCCACAAATACAACTGTAAATGGAGACTCATCATTAATTGACTGTACTTTTAATGGTGTCACACAGGGTTGGTTCTTGACACTGAGCTATTTAGTATCTTTACCTATAAATTGGAAAAAATATAAACTGTTTGGATATTAAATACACAGATGACACAGATCTCTGTTTGAGAATGGTAAATGGTAATACGGGCGCAGAGACAAAGCAATTGCTTGGTAAA
>JMFS01079421.1:0-13828 GCA_000699545.1 Podiceps cristatus
TCTAATTTGTCTAGATCCCTCTGCAGGGCCCTCAAGAGTGTCAGCCTCTCCCACCAATTTTGTCATCTGCAGACTTAGTAAAGCTTCAAGTCCTGCATCCAGGTAATTTATGAAGATGTTAAATAGCACTGGCCTTAAAGTAGATCCCTGCGGAACCCCGCTAGTGACTGGTTGCCAGCCTGATGTAACCCCATTTACTATGACCCTTTGAGCCAACCCTTCAGCCAGTTGCTCACCCATTGCATTATGTGTTTGCCCAGCTGTATGCTGGACATTTTATGCAGGAGGTGTGCTACCAATCCAGTAGATAAATATTTGAACTGCCTGAGTATAATGAAGCTTGTATAAATAGATGATTCATTTCCCACAGAGAAAACAATGTCTCCCTTCTCACGCACTCATATGCCTCAGATTTCTTAAATACTGTCTCTTATTTTTGTTTGGCATAATCCCCAGTAAAATGAGATCTGTCGTCATTAGGGTTTTATCAGCGTAATCTCACTTGTTCAGTTAAGAGTGATACGATTCCTTCATGCATACTAAATAGTGTCAGAAGGTATAGCTTACACTCAAGGTTTCGTGTGATTCTACAAATACTTGGGGAACGATTCAAATTGAGGTGTATTACTTGCAGCTGCTTCTGTTATTCAACTTGTGAGCACATCAGCTAGTGTGCCACGTGAGAATTTTATCAGCTGTGTTGCCTGAAAAGAGAGAAAAAGGGAGGAGCCAGAATTTGGATTTAGAGGTATGATTTTTAGAGAAACCTGTAATTTTAAAAAGCACTGATGAAATTAGGTTATGAAACAATCTTAGCCTTTGTAACTTTAAATGAAACGTTGGCTCCTGTGAGGTCGTCTGTCTTCTTGAGAATTGAAGGCTTACCTTGAGATTTTTTTTAAATATACATTTATATACACGTAGTCCAAGATGACTAGAAATTGTGTCGTTACTAGCCCCATCGGTGGAAAGAAGCACCTGTTTGTCATAATTTCATTGTCAGCTTCGTGCAGCAGATGTGGCATTTTCTAGGAATATGTTGTCATTCTTTGCTCCTTGCTTATGCAACTGTTACTAAGAGATACTAGAGGACTATGCTGAGATTATGGATTGAGCAGGTTATATTGTCATATGGATGTTGTCTCCCAGGTTATTTTCATTTAAATCTTGTTTTGTCCATCTTTGTGTCAGCTCTTCGTGTGAAATGCTGTTGCAAGAAGTGCTATTACTGCTTGGTCTGAGGTGAAATAAAAGATTTTGTAAGGAACACAGGCCTAGAGATCTTTACCACAAGAAATGCAAGAAATGGTATCTTACTCCCGCCTGAAAGAGCAGAGACTGAACAATTGCATACGCTGGATGTTCCGGACAGGAAAACTTCATGTGGATTATTTCAGGTTTAGGCTTGGTTCAAGACTTTATTTTTTATAGTCCATATGAATAATTAATTTATTTCCATGTTGTCATCTGCTCAGGTTCATGGGAAATAATAATCCAAGAAGGATGGGGGCACTGCTTGTGTATGGTAATGACTGTTTCAGTCAGGCACACAGTTTACATAAAATGCTTAAGTGTGGCATTATATCTAGAAGATGAGCTGATCAGAAGTAGACTTTATTAGCAAGTTCTGAAATGCTTCCCCTGTTTTTTCTGTGTCCATCTGGGCCCCGAGGTAACTACAAAATCAGGATTTTTGGTCTATTGTCATTAGTAGTTCGTGGGAACTGGGAAATGTTCTATGACAGCAATAGCTTACATAGGAACACGTTTGACATTTGTGACTAAAGGCAGTGATGCCAAACCCACCCAGAGCACTGCTTGCTTCATTAATCTTCGTATTCTTGTAGTTACGCATTTCTGCTTGTCAGACTGGGAAGCACCTACAGTTATGAACATCATTGTTCCTCTGGAAGGTTATCTGGGCAAGCCTGTGCTTTCCTCTGGTATTGCAGCATTGGCAGGATTGCTGCAGTATGTCAGGCACCAAGTGCTCTGTTAGAATATTATTCTGGTAACAGATCTGTTCCTTTCCAGGTGGAATGCCATGTTGACAGTTTCTGTTGAAAAGCAGACGTTGCCTGGGTTATTTGGTGGACGCCACTTATCTTCAATAGACTCATTAGTGGAATTCAAAGAACGTTGTCATCGATGGAACTGCAAGACAAGACTAGTCCTTGACTTGCTGTTTTGCTTTGATAGTGGAAGCTCAAGGAGAAGGACTTAGTTGACCTAAGCATGCTCTTGAGTGGCTTAGACATGGCATACGATCAGGAACAAGTATCTCACCTGTGACCATACATTGTTGCAGTTCAGAGTCTGGGTGTCCCAAGTTCTGCTGTACAGGTTAGATAGTAATTCTCAGTCTTCTCCCTTCCAGAATTACTGATTTTTTTTTTTTTTTTTTTTTTTTTTTTGGAAAGCCTGATACTTTTCTGTGGTCATAAAAGCTATTCCAATAAAAAAAAAATGAGCTATCATCTGGCCCCATTCTGGTGTGCTTTACCTCACTTCATGGTGTACCCTACATGGAAAACAAACAGCTGATAGCTTGAGAAAAGCAGAGATTTTGATTGTATTTGGCCAATGGGGAGTGTAGTTACTTTTATAACAAGAACTAATTGAATAAATCTGTCTCTGGTTATGTGATGCAGCTTACTGGCAGTCAAGGCTCATCCTAGCAGAGCCCAAACAATATCCTCCGTCCATGTAATGCTATTCCAGTGTCCAAAATGTGCAAGTAATCCAGTAATGTATATAGGATATTTTGCATCTGATTTGCCTACTAGATCTCATTGTGTGTTGTAAAATGCTATTTCAAGAGGTAATGCACTAGTGCAGACATGATTTCTTATTTCCACCATCCTGAAGAGACTGCAGTTTGCCAGACTGTATTCCATCAAGTCTTCAAAAAGAGTATGCTTACTTGCCTGACAGTGCCTCTGATTCTTGAGGGTGTTTATCATCTTTAGGAATCCTAGCTCGCACCTTCCAAACTTGTTTTGGAAGTTTTCAGCCAACAGAGGCTTTTAGACATGAGGAGAATTGGGTGGAGCTGGAGTCATTCTTCCTTTTATGCAGTATGGGATTACGAGGATTTGTGCAGCAAAGGCAGAGCTCCAGCAGCTATTGCTGTTAAAAAGACTTCTGAGTTCACACGTGTGAGGCATCTGTGTGCCCTCTGCAGGTTCTGTAATGACTAGTGTTGTAAGAGAAGTATCTGTTGTTTATGTACTGAGTTTTACTGTTGTAAATGCTGGTTTGGGTTAATGAGATATGACTTTTTCTCACTTGTTTTTACGTATTTTTAATGTTTATAATGTTATTAAAAATCAGGTTGTACACAACTTTACTGTAAAGTGTGTCAGTCCTGTGGTATTATGGTTAATCATGTCTTTTTCAAGTAAAATAGCGAAATTACTTATTGAAATGCATTGTAAGTATTTCGTACCTCCTCAACCCATTATACAAATATTGATTCCTAATATTCTTAAAACTTCTGAGGAAAATGCCTTGTATTATTTTTCATCTTTGATTTTGCAAAACTGGAAGCTGAAGAGATTAAAGGATCATTTGGGGATTTGGGAAGTTTTCCTTTTGTATCTGGGTTTCAAGTTGAGTATCCTCCACTTGAACAAATGTATGTTCTTGTTATAAGCTGTCGTTTATCTAATATGGGTGCAATTATTAGGTCTCAAGCATTTGCATTTCAGGAAAGGAAAGCAGCTTTTTTATTCTTCCTTTCTCTGTGTGTTAAAGGATACTTTCCGCACAGCACCTCTTTTGCTAGGTCTGTTCTTTTCCCACTAGAAAAAGGTGACCAGACTTTTAGGTTGACCGGTTGCTATCCATTTACCAGTGATTTTGGAAATGTTATTTTGACAAAACAAATATAGCTACAAGTGCTTTTCAGAACTTCTAATAATGAGTTCCAAGGAAGTTAGAGCAAGAAAATTTTGAGTGTTTTGAGAAATAACTCTCAATTCAAGTTTGAATTCTGTTGAATTTAATGAAAATCCTTTCTACTTGCTGTTGCAGCATCAGGGGGTATTAGGGAATCATTTTGTCAGCAGAAAGTTGTTTTGCTGGAAACAGCCATTAAGGAATCATGTACTGGTCTGCACTGGATTCTATGGGCAAAGCCACTGACTGTTAATGAGCTCTGTCTGGCAGCCAGGAAAGTAACAGGGAATGGAAAATACCAGTGTAAGAGAACCAGGAAAAAAGGGGCAGACTGCTTTTTAAAGGTATGCTTTCTAAGCCTAAAATCCATTGGTTTAAAAATAATTTAGATGCTTAGAATGCAGAGCTTCACTTTTTTTGTTTTCCCTCAAGGAAAATGACTGAAGCTTGGTAAAGTCATAGGAGCAAAAGATAAAGATGGAATCCCATTTAGGTGTTTGGGAGGTGCAGGAGGATTTCCATGGATCTGACATGCTGCTTAAAAATAATGTATGTGCATGGATGTTTGAGAGGTTCCTTTACGGATCGCTTATATTTACTTCAGTCTCCAAAAGGTCCACCTCTGAGACAGCAAAGCAGAGATGGAGAGGCAAGGTGTGAAGTGTGCACTAGTGGAACACAGGAAGCCTCAGGAAAATTCCCTCAGACCACAGTGTTTTCCTTCTGCTTTTTTCAGTACATTGTTCCTCTTTTCCATCTTCCTTTCCCTTTTTGCCTCTAAAAAAAGTTCCTTTCACCAAAAGACATATGAAATCAGTGAAAGGGAGAGATGGGTTGGGTTAAGTATAGTTTCATGTTCAAGTACAGTATATGTGTATGATGCAGATGAGTTGGCTAGATAGAAGCAGCTGCCTTTTTGTCCTTATTCTGTTTAGTGTCTCGTGCACTTTCAAGATAAGCTAATCCAGAAGGATACTGTGTCTAGACTGTGGATTTACTGTAGAGAATGAGAACCTGAAGCTAGAGGCTTGGGAACTTCCAGAGGCTTGTGGAAATACTTGGAAGTTTTAGTCTCTGAATGAAAGGAAATTGTACCATAGAGGCTCACCTCCCAAACAGCTGTTGGAAATGATCAGCTGTATTCCTGAAAAGTATAATAATAGAGATATTTTTGTAGGAAATATCTGCTGGTCAGACCTAACTAGACCTGCAAATGCACATTATCCCAGAGTGGGATGCATAACTGATAATGAAGTTGTTTCTGTAGGTTTGTAATATCTGGTGGTCTTCCAGTTCCAGTGGACAATGATTGAGATACTTAAGAGGAAATGTGAGAAAGCTTTCAGTTGTGGTTTTGTGGTTTGTTGTTTTGGGTTTTTTTTGTTTGGTTGTTTTTTGGGGTTTTTTTTGTTGGTTTTTTTTTTTTTTGGTATGGTTTGGGGTTTTTTGATAGTTTTTTTGTTTTTTAAACGAACCTCCACAAAGAATGCTCCCTCTTAATTCTCAAGTTTTACAAGATGTTTATCCCTATTGTTAAAAATTGTAGTGTTTTTCACTAAAGCCAGATAACCTATTCCTGTTACGTACTTAAACTCCTTTTTCAACTTTGTGATGCTCATGGCTTCAGCATTTTGTTACACAGATTTGGTGAGGGAGTATAGCATATGATTTTTTTTTTCCTTATTCATTGAATTATTATTAGTAACTACATTATAGGATACTGACATTCATGTGGGCTTTGCAGAATGTAACTTAAAGCTTGTGGAGTTTTATTGTTAGCAGTTCAAACCGCTGTGCTTTTTTCGTGGTGTATCCTGTTTTCCATTTGGTTCCTTGAGCATTCTAATAAACCTGATCTTGTTTCTTACGTGCAGATTTTGAAATGAAGTTTTATACCTATGTGGCAAAGCCAAGAGTATGACAGTAATACTGTAATGTTGGTACATCATAAATCTTAAAAGTTGGCATTTGAAGCCTCAAATCTTTCTCCTGACGAGCTAACAATTGTAATGATTAGTCAGAGAATTAATGCGTTGTGACAATCCCATTGTTCAGTTTTTAGTCCATTTTAAAAATAATGATTTCTGTTACTGCTTTCTAGCTTAACAAATGGCAGCACAGTGTGTGACAAAGGTGGAGCTGACTATTGCCTGCGCCAATCTCTTGGATAAAGATGTTGGGTCCAAGTCGGACCCTCTTTGTGTGCTTCTCCAGAACACGAGTGGTCAGCAGTGGTATGAGGTACAGTGTGATGCTTCTCATGAATCTGCTAAAAACAGTCTGACTTGTTGAACCTTTTAGAACACTGGAGTGTATGCTTTCATTAAATAATTATATACCAACAATTCTGAATACTTTTCATTAGATTATAATAGTTACATAGATAGCACACTGATAATTCTTTTCTAATAAATACGTATACCTATCTGACTTTTAGCACTCTTCCCCCAGCCATGTGTGGACCAACAGAAGAAGCCTTCCAAGTGCTTAAATGTGCTTTTGTAAATACAGTACTCCAAAACTAGGGTCTCATCCTGCATTTGACAATGTACCATTTTTATGTTGGTCTTCCCTGTGCAGGAATACTCCTTCCAGGGAGCAAGGGAAAACAGGTCCTCAAATATCTCTGACTTACAACAGCGGGTTTTGTAACATAATGTGATTATTTATATTTGATGAAAGGTTTGTAGGAAGATATAGCTTTATACTTTATACTAAGAAGAACTTTTGAAAGTCTTTAATAATATATTATTAGATTTGAGTGCTTGGTTGGTTGGTGAAATACTGGATAAAGTGGTATCTTTCTAACTACAGGTTGATCGCACAGAAAGAGTTAAGAATTCCTTGAACCCAAAGTTTGCCAAGAAATTCGTAATTGATTACTATTTTGAGCTTGTTCAGAAACTTAAATTTGGAATATATGACATTGATAACAAGACCTTTGATCTCAATGATGATGACTTCTTAGGAGAATTTGAATGTACACTGGGACAAGTAAGTACACAGATGATTTCTCTTAGAATTAAGAAAATGTAAGTTAATACAAAACATTAACCACTTTTATCTTAAATTTATCACTGTGTTCTTGTGTAGTTGGGGTACTTTTAAGTTGAATAGGTTTCCCTTCATTTGTTTTTTCAGACCTCAGTTCAGTGTATATCCGTTTTCTTTGCAAAAGGTATTGAGATGTTGCCCCGAAACGTACTGTAGAATGGTAACTGTCCAGATTGACAGTACACTTACTTTCAGACAGCAATGAGCACAAAGTAGTAATAGCTGTTTATTTACTTTAGTTCTTGAATTCTTACTGTTATGCTCCATAAAAATTGAATTGGTGTGTAGCAAGATAAGAGTGTTCACAAAAGCTGTGTTAACCTTGTAATTTGCTTTCCACTCAAGGCAAGCAGTGATTCTGGTTCTGCCTACTGTTGATTTCACTCCAATTTTCCCGTCAAATTCTGCTGTTGGTGCTATCACAATCAGGCAGCTTCTTTTTAACTTGTTCTTTCTAATGTCTCCTTTGAAGGCTGCTCTTCTCAGGAGAGTCGTCTTGGAATTTTTCCTCCCCTGTGTCTAAAGTATTTTTATTTTAAGTGCATTATAAAAACAGAGACATTGTGAAATGAAATTCGATAACAATTTAAAATTAATCATTCATTCTTAAAGTAAAGAGTGACCTGTAGAATGGGTATAGACACTTCTGAGAAAGCATTGCCTGAAGAGAGATAAAATAAAATCATCTAGAAATGCTGCAGGGGGAGACGGGTGTTTGTTTGCATGACAAACATTGTGTTTATAAATCTGTTTTCTGAAGCCGTATATGAAACCTGACTTGCATGTGTTTGAGTGGTATGTATGAAAAACTTCAGAACAATTTCAGATTGGAACTTAAGGTATTATCTTTGTCCGTGTATGTGTATCATGCTACTACATTTCATTTCGTATTGCTCCTGAAACTGCATGTGTTCTTCTGCATATATATTTTAAAATTTTGAAGTGTACCAAGTATTACCTATTTATTTATAGGAGATCATGGGAAGTAAATGTAATGCTGTCATCTTCATGATGAAGGAAAAAAATCCTAAAATGAAAATACCTAACTATCTCATTTTGTTCCTCTGAAAAGCTATTAAATTTTACTAATAATGCATGATACTCAAATTTTGTCTTGGCAGATTGTTTCTAGCAGGACTTTAACAAAACCATTAGTACTTAAAAATGGCAGACCTGCTGGAAGAGGAAGTATTACGGTAAGACAAGGCAATTGATCTTTTCATTTCCTTAAATGATTTTGTGGATTTTTTTTAGTTAGTAGTTCGGACACAGTGTGTCTAGTCTACCATACTGTAGAAACTATCTTATTTTTTTTTTTCCTCCACTAATATTTCTTGGAGATTCACAAGGAGAGCAGCCCACCTTCTGCACCTGTTAGTCTCATTGCATCTATATGTCTCATTATATCTATCAAAATAATCAGGGCATCTGATGTGCCACTGTTTGAGCGGTATCTTTAATTGTCAGTATCATCATCTAGTGAATCTCAGTGTCAGATCAAATTGTTCCTCCCTTCCCCCACCCCATTTTGTAATGCTTCGTTTGTAAGCAACCATTTTTCTTTTAATGGGCCTGTCATAGGAGTGTTGTGAATATGAGAAAACTATGTAGTTCTAGAATACAAAATAAGTATTTTATTTTCTTTGCCGGTCCAGATTACAGCAGAAGAAGTGAAGGATAACAGGGTGGTTGTATTGGAAGTAGAAGCAAGGAAACTGGACAATAAGGTATTTAAATGATTTCGTTTTTTTGATAAAGTAGTAAAATCAGAATCTTGTCAAAACAGGAAACTAAAATATTCTTTCTTATTTTTTTCTGAAAAAATAAAATCCATTGAGATTTTTCTTACACTAAAAAAGAAATTGAAGAAAGATTGTTTCAGAGTAACTTCATTGACTGTTTTGAAATGCATTATAACATATTTCTAAATAAGACAAGTGCATTGTGGAGATTCTGTGAATAGCACGCTTCCATTTACATATAAATGTTTACCTTTGTTCATAAAGTTAAAGGAGTTTTGGTATATTCACTGGTTTGAATAGTTGCATAAATGATGAACTGTTAGTTCTCTGACATAAATGGTAAAGAATGTACTTGGGGAGTATAAATCTGTTGTTAAATATTTTGGGGCTGGCTAAAAATACTGTATTTAGAAAGACTTTAAAAACAAAATTAAAAAAAAATCATACTGGAAAAAGTGTTATTTTTTTTCCCTGGTTGTTTTAATGATACTTTTTTTGAGCTGGATGTAATCCTTAGTTTCTCAACTATCCATCATGGTACTTATCAACATAAGTATTCTTTTGCTTAAACTGTCAGGTATTTGGTATATGGACACTGCAGAACTTTTATCCTAAATAGACTAACATGCCCTGTTTTCTTCCTCTCTTTCAGAGGTGGTAGTATAATCAGACTTGCATTTCTTCATCTAAAGCTTTTGTTCCCTGAATATTGAGTTTACTTTTTGTTAATCTAAGTGTGTTTTAACTAGCATTTAATGGCATTCATGCCGCAGGCTGTGCTGGGATAATTACATGTTCTTTAAATACAGGATTTTTTTGGAAAGTCAGATCCTTATCTGGAATTCCACAAGCAGACTGGAGACGGAAACTGGGTGATGGTTCACAGAACAGAGGTAGGATATTTTCAGTCAGCAATTTAGAGATTAAGGTTACTTGATTTCTAGCGTGTCACGGCACTAGAGGTACAGTGCCTTTCAAAAAGAAGAGAATGGTCTGGTAGTTGACATGGTTTATGCCATCCTGTTTTAAAGGAAAATACTTCTTTCCCCCCCAACTTTCTGCAATCTAGAAGAAAACAAATGTTTTGAAAAGGTACTGCATACTCACGCAGGGACGTTTGTCTCGGTGCTACCCGAGGTTAGAACTTGGGCATTAAAAAAAATTATGTCAGCATTACGTCGCTGTACCGTTTACTAATGGAAGTAGTGATACTGAATGCTTGCCTAGCAAGGGCAAGCCAAGGATGATGCTGAGTGAAGGAAAAACAGGTTTGAGCAGCAGCAGCCTTCCACCAAGGAGGAGGTGCAGAGGTCCTGTGGCAGCAACTGACCGGGTAGGAGTAGGTTCAGAATGTCTCTCTGTAGTGGAAACTCAGGCCCTAGTCACAACTGAGTGATAACTGAGTGTGCAGTTGAAGTGGTGACCATGTTAATGTTGAAGCACAGATGTTGAAGAAGTATAAATCCTTTTTGTGTCAGATTTATAAAAATAATTTCTCTCATGGGGTAGAGGTTCTGTGTAAAATACGTATTTTCCATGAGAATTTCGGTTATCTTCAGTTTCAATAATGAATGCAAAATTTGCTGTTCCACCCTAGAACTGGCTGAAGGATTAGTTCTTTATGTTACAGATTTAAAAAACCTTTTTGTATTACTATTATTTACTGTTTTCATTTTCAAAAGAGGGATATCTTCCTGGAAAAGCTGGAAGTATTACTATTACTAGGTATTACTAGTTAAGTATTGCTTATTGTGTGTAGTTTTCTGTGCTTTATAAAATCATTATTTGGTGTATTCGGTATATTACAGATACTTTCCAGTTGACAAATTCTGAAGTTTCTTCAGCATTATTCTTAAATATCACTTATTTAACGTTCAGCTTGGGAGACTGTGTGCAGTAGGGTGTCTTTTTATCCTCATCTACTGTTTCTGCTTAACTATATTACGAATTTCTTGAGGCAGCATTTCCATAAGTGGCATTTCAAAATAAATACAAGATGGAGTGAATTGTAATCTCCAAAGCATTGATGTATTCAAAAATTCCAATGTAATTGATGCATTCAAAAATTCCAATGTAATCTTTTCACATGTTTTTATTGGAAAGTCATGGTTTTACATATGTTTCTATGTTTATATATATGTGTGCTTATTAAAAACCAACCAACCAAAAAACCCACAATATTTAGGTAACAATAATGAAACTCATTTTTTTTTGTAGTGTAATAGCTGAATGATACAGTAGATCACACTGTAGTCTAGAAAAATATGGCGAAACTTATTTTTTTTGTAGTGTAATAGCTGAATGATATAGTAGATCACACTGTAGTCTAGAAAAATATGGAAATGAAAGATACCACCTCTTTTGGACAATGGTACTGTATGTTAGGAATGTTTAGTTTGCTTATATCCTATATGTTAGGATTTGGAGTGCAGGAGGTGATTGAAAACAGCATTAGTCAACTGGTTTTGCTCACAAAAATCATGACATGAAGGTATGACCAGGTATGATGACTACTTTCCACTCATGAACAATACTATTCTAGCCTTTTTTTTTTTTTTTTTTCTTCCCCCACAGGTTATTAAAAACAACCTGAATCCTGTTTGGAGGCCCTTTAAAATCTCTCTCAATTCTCTGTGTTACAGTGACCTGGATAAGTCAATCAAGGTAATGTGTATGAAATGTGTGTATGAATCATGCATTAAAAAAAATAAGAGTATGTAATAACTAGAATAACACATCTTCCATTTATTGCCTCTCTGTTTCCAGTTGTATTGAAAGTATTAGGTTTCTTATTCTTAGTTGAAAGTCACAGAGATATGTGCATGTTTTAGGAAAAAAAAATGTATCTCACATTTGTGATGCATAATCTGTTAAAAGTTGGTCTTTGAAAGTCTGGGAAACCAGTTGAACATCAGTAGCTTTGAAATGTCCAATTCCGTTTCTTACTTAGATCGTACAGTTTTAGTGTGGCATTAACCAAAATGGATGGTGTTAAGATACTGTATAGTGAAAGATGCATTATGGATCTTGTAATACTTTGTTACTGATGCCACAGGTAACACTAATGAAATTCTTAATATACTACCTGATGCAATTAATTATACTTAATATACTGGCTGATAATATGGATGTGAACCAGATGTATCTTGTGGATACCAGATGTAGCAACTTTTCTCCTCAGATGAAACTGAACTTTCTGTCAGAAAGTCAACCAAACTGTGAAGTGATAGTTTTAAACAGGACTGGTCTCTAACTCTTTGTATCTTCAAATCTTATCTTGAATAAATTATGTTTAATGTCTGACTAGTTTTCTTCAGGAATTCCCTTTAGGGGAAGCTAAACAACCAATCAAAATGTTATTTATAAGCTATTATGAATGTGTTAACTTTAACATTCGGGAAAGAAAAAAACCCCAAACAAAAACAAAAAAAACCCAACAAAACAAAACCAAAACCTAACCACTGTACTTGCTGTTCTTTCTCTGGGAAGAAAAAATGAGAGCATGATCTGCATGTGATGGGTATTAGTCATATGGCTTGAGGCAGTCCTCAAAAATGCTTAACAGCCATAGTGATCCAGGTGTTAGAAGCACCTGTATAGATTGAAATACATAATTATAGAGCAGACTAATGAACAACTTTACAAGCCCAGGACCTGCTTCCCTTGCTTCTTCTGTGGTTTTTTTCCTTCTTATTCCTTCTGCTTCCCTTTTCCCCAAAATAGCTGTGACAGCTCTTACATCTCCATATCCTGTAAATATATTTATTCTTTTCAGTAAACAGCCATACTAAAACTATACACCACAGATTAAAATATATCTCTTAAGATGCAGTTATTCTCAGCTCTATCATAATTTAATAAAATCTGTTCTTTGGAATGTTACCTCAGAAATGTAGGTGTATTTCCAGAGGAAATAGATTTTACTTGGTGTTGTTATGCAATTGCAGACAGACAGTAGGATTATGTTTTAATTTAGGAATGCATGAGCTATCACTTCAAACATTAAAATGCAAACAGGATTGTATTACAATGTTGTTGAAGGCTTAAACAATACTTTTAACACTTTTATATGCGCACAGTTGCATACGTAATGGCTACTTGTCATAGTAAGTAAAACCACCAACTTTTCCATAATGAGTGGCTTCTCACCTATTTAATGGCTTAGTTTGTGTATCCTCAGCAATGCACAAACCAAGTTTATTCTTTATCTTCTGGATTTATTGCTATATTCCATATGAGTGTGTTTGTTTCTGTGTTTAAAGTGTGAGCCTTTTGTCTGGAACAAGCATGCCTAGTTCTGCTGGGGAAAATATATGCGCAATTTTATCACATGGTTCCCTAGGGCTATTGCATATGTGGAACAAAAGAAATATTTCTACCTTGCCTGGAGTAGGTATTGAAAATTGGCTTAGATCGGTCACATATATCGAGCAAGACAAACTTTGATCCCTTTAACAGGAAAAAGAAATAACTGTGCTAACTGTGAACAGGTATCATAACTATTGGCTCAGGAAATGTCTTCAGTCTTAAATTTCAGGTACTGAAACACTTGGCTGAGTATTTGATTGGTATAATTTATGGCATTCAAAAGATTTTACATCACATCTAGCATGAACATTAGTCTTTTGGTACTGTGTCTGCTTGTATGCGATTTAAGTTGCTATTCAGTGCATGTGCATGCATTTTATTTATTTGGTAGAGCATTCAAAATGTAGGAGTAGTGCAGACTGCAACATAGAGGCATGTTCTGCACACTGTAGGACACTAAGGTTAAAGTAACTGGTAAAATTATACTCACTCAAACTGATAGGTTTTCAAACAGAAAAAAAAAAGTTTTTCACTTGTTCTGCCTTTTTAGTGGGTTGGAGATGAATTGATTGAATAGTAAAATGTAGGATAAAACATTGAATACAGGAAAAGAGGGATTTTTAATTGACATTAAAATCCATGAAGGGTGGATCATAGTGACTATTTAATTTTGATAAGCTTAAAAAAAAAATCAAGTCTTGTTTTTAGATTTAGGACCGAACTTTCATATACTCATAGATTCTGAGTTATCTTGAAGATTAATAAAGTTAGAATCACAGAATGGTAGGGGCTGGATCATCTAGTCCAACCCCCCTATTAGAGCA
>KL274722.1:3761-29604 GCA_000699545.1 Podiceps cristatus
CAGGGTCAGCTGGAGTTCAGGACTGTGTCCCTTGGGGTTTTGAATATCTCCAAGGATGGAGGCTGCGCTGCCTCCCTGGGCAACATGCAGCAGTGTTCAATCACCCTCACAGTTTAAAAAAAAAAAAAAAAACCAAAACCAAACAACAAACGTTTAAAATGAAAAGTTTCTGTATTTCAGTTTCTGCCCATTGCCTCTCGTCCTGTCACTGGATACCACTGAGGAGAGCCTGGCTCTGTCTTCTTTATGCCCTCCCACTGGTTAGTAACATGCATTGATCCTGATAATCCACAAAACCGTGGGAGTGTTTGGCCTTGAAGACTACTTGCAAGGCCCTTTTCTTTGCCTATGCTCCGTGTGAGTTAAGAGATTAAAGGTGCTTTGTCCTGAAAAAAAATATAATTTTTTGTCTCCTTCCAGGGATATTGTCTTTGCACTGGACACTCACTGGAGTAGCCCTTGTAGTCTTGCAGCCCAGGGAAGACATGGTCCATATGAGCTACTGCCACTCCATCAAGATTCCAGTGCACGTCTTAGTGGTTTTTATGGCCATCTTATGTACTAGAAGGGACCCATATTTTTCAGCTTCGCTGTTAAGGTGGACGGTGAGTGATACTCAGTTTTGCCATCCCCACAAATTGCTTCCACATGTGTATGTACAACTGTTGTACAAAGGTTTAATCTTGTGTCAAAGAGTGTGTTCAGAGTATCACAGTTTTCTTCCTCCTGAGTTGGTGGTTGTACTGAATAGTACTATAATAACAGGAGATAGGCTAGAACATTATAATAATAGGGAATCCTGCGACTGCAGTCAATATAATGGAGAGATCCTGGGGCTCTTTCGGACTACGTTTTTCAGATTGCACTAGTAGCAGTTGCTGTTCAGGGGACTGAAAGTATTGAGACAAGTACATTCAGGTAGGAGTAAATGTAAAAAAAAAAAAATCTGTGTTTTTCAGATTTTTTTTTTTTCTGAAGAATTGAAAATAATGGATAAGCAGGACAATATTCAAATTCTGCTTCTATATTTGTTAATATGCTTTCAATCCAGTATTAAAGGTGTGCTGCTTACCTGATTTTGGTCACATAAAGGTCATGCAGCATTGCTCCTATCCTCAGATGGCTTAACTACACTGCTTGCTAAGCAATCGAGTCTCTGTGGCTAGTATATGTGAGGATGAATTAAAAATAATTTTCCAGGTACACTGAACATGTGTACGTGTTTTTCACATAAACTTCTGAAGAATTTATGCAAATCTAGATGGTCATCCTTAAATTAAAAATATTATGTAATTTTTCGGTTCTTCTTAAGCACATGGAAAAGGCTGTTATCCTGCTGCATCTTGGACAAAAAAAAAAATTATTTTAATCTCTTAATAAAAAAGCTATCTTATTCTTTTTCTTTCTCTATCATTTTGTGTCCACTGAAGGACATAAACATCTAAGCAAACCAATAGACCAAACTTTACTAGCTCACCGATAGACAAGAAAATGAATGGCAGTGCTGGTTTTGTGATTCATAAATGTGTATTTGCCACAGGCCAAAGCACAGAAAGTTTTGTAAAGCACAGTGGCAGGTGGCTTTCGGGTATTTGCCCTGGTCCTCAGAGGAAACAGCAGCACTTGCTGTCTTGCTGCTCTGAAGTTTTACAGATTGTTGTTATCATGTATCAAGTATACCATGCTAAAAAGACAAGGCTTACTGAGTTAGTCTCAATGAGCAGGGTTTAATTGTAAATGTATGTTTAAACACCTTGTGTGCTTCTATCTCAGGTGTATTGCGGGTGCATACACATATATGTGTATGTACTTAGTTTATACTGTGATGCAGTGAGGGTAATGAACAGCATTCCTACATGAAGTGCTTGATAAAACAAACATTGCCAAGACTATTACCTTAACTTCTGTAAGAGAATCTGTATTTTGAATATAAACTTGGCAAAGCATCCAATGTGAAAGCCAGAATGAATTTGGAAAAATCTCCTTTCTGGCAAAAGAAGTGTGGGTGATGTTTTATTCAGGCATATTGTTTCATTTAATTGGTTGAGGGTATTTGAGTCCTTACTACATGTAAAAAATTTCCAGGAAAGTGCAAATATATATACACACAAGTCTTTTTTTACTAGAGGAACATGGATTCACTGTAACACAGTAACTCCCATCATTGCTTTTTCAGTTGTTTATTGGGGCCATTTAAGCAGTGAAGAGCTTGCAACCTTGGTATGTTCCCTTTCCCTTACTGTACTTCCTGCTCTGATGTGTCAGTACTATTGCTAGGAATGCAGAATGTTATGAGATTAGCTATAAAACTTACTAAAACTCTGTTCCCTTTGAATAACTCTTTACTCATAAAGGGTAAGATCATACCGTGCATACAGAAATGCACAGTGAACAAAAGCAAAATAAGAGAAAATGAACAAGGAATCCAGGAAAAAAAAAAAAAACAACCAACCAAAAACTAAAACCAAACCACAAACATTGATGTCATTTGATGTGTAGAAGGGAAGAAATGAGCATTCTAGCATTTATGTATGCATTGCCCTGGGTAGGTGCTTCTCCTGGTAAGCATTGCTTCCTGGTAGTTGCTTAAATTAAGATATTTCCAAAATAAAATGCTTTATTTTTGAAATATCTAAGTTTAGTGTTTTGATATTTTTGGCAACCAACATATTTTTAATTTAAAATTATTTCCCAAATCCATCCCAATTTCTGGATCTGTCAAAAAATCCTGTTTGGCAATTTTGATAACTTTACTTGGTTTTTTCCACCTCTTTCTTGTAGGAGTTCTTGGAAATCACCTAGAAACTTGTCCTGTTATTTAGTGCAAATTGCCTCTTACCTATGGCAGAGATTACTATATAAGCGTGTTCAACACAGCTACTGAAGCCAAAGGTCTTGGAAGAAGAAAGGGCAGTTATTCTTTGAACTACAGATAGATAAAACAGCAGGTATTAGTTACCATTCTGCAACATGCTTGAATAGAAATAATGTAATCATGAAATACATGCTCTTTCTAGATTGCTTTGTTAGAGAAATAGTAGTACCAGACAAAGGGGAGTATTTTCTTCCTTCTTCATAGCAGACAGCACTGTGGAGAGAAGAGAACGAAATAAAAAAAAAAAAAATATGTAACTTTACTGTTTGTCATAAGGTTCCAGGGATTTCTATTCTGGCAGGCGGTACAGTACAAAACTCAGATAGTGGAAGTACAGCCTGAGTGCCATTGAGTGTTAGAGCTCCCAAGGAGGAGTGGAGAAACTGGGTATTGCTCACAGTTGCCACTGATCATTTTTGCTTGTTTTGTTTTGTTCTGTTTTACAACAGCATTTTTTGGCTGTTAAAAGAAGATCATTTGTTCAATTGTATTTTTTCACTGTCACCTTAACTGATATTTTGCAGCAATAGGAATGACTGAATGTATAGTTAATATTCGTGGAAGGGGAGAGAACTATTCCAATCAGCTGCATTTCTTGGCACTTGCACAGTACATTTCCTATTCTGTAAGCTATCTGCCTGGGGCTGCTCTGCAGGGCAGGAAGGGGAAAACTTCCTTACTTGCAACTCCTATGAATTATTAAGCATTGGTTTACATGACTTACTTGCAGGAGATTATTCTTCCCTGGCTTCTACTTTTCCACAGAACAAAAATTACATGCAATGTACATAACCTTGTCATGGGTGATGGATCAGTATTAGTGTATTGGGACTCTATCATACATACATATATTTTTATATATGAATGATATCTATGTAAAACATATTTCTGTTCTGTATTTATATAAACATGATAGATATAAAACAGTAACATGATTCAGCCTGTGCATCTCTCATCTTGTTCTGACACGCTAGTGCAACGTCTGCTCCTCTCAATTTGCTTGTACTAGTAAGTTCAAAGGGGACTGATCCAAAATACAACCCTAACTGTTGGTGTTACGTGAGGAAAACATTGCAACACGGGTTATAAAACCTTTTCCATTTGTCAGAGCTGCAGATATAGGTGGGGTCTTTCCTGTTTTCATATTTTTTTAAAGTGAAGCCAGTGCTCCTTCATTACGTCCAGGAACTGCAATGCAGACAGCGTTCCTCATTATAGAAAAACCCCCGCTGCTGCCGTGCATGCAGAACGTACCCGTCCTAGGCACGTTGCTGTCCACAAGAACACTTCCTAAGGCAGGAGGTATGGTTTCTTTTCCTTCCTTGCTGGAGGCTGGGAGGGTATCCTGGGAAATCATCATGCTGTATTTCCCAAACTCTTTTTTCTTTAAAAGCATTGCTTCTGGCCAAGTAGGCAAGACATTGGAGCACATGAACCCTGGTCTAACTCTGAATGGCTATTTTTATGTCCCTGTAACCTCAGCTAGCTCAGGCCCTGCTGTGTGGCAGCCCCTCAGGAATGGGCTGACCAAGCTTTCGCAGAGTGTGCTGATCTCTGCAATCTGTTCCTGGCTCCCCTGCAAGCGGACGCTAAGCGAGCTTGGGTCGATGACACACACACAAGCTGATTACTCCCTCTGAAATACCAGCAAAACTGGGAACGTTCTGAAATGCAAGAGCTGGCGTCCTCAAGACCCTGCTGAGTTGTCCTTGTCTCCGGGAGGAGTGCCTGCGGTCTGCAGCCGTACTTCAAGGAAATTGTCACTGTTGAGGCACACATGGAGCTTGTTCCCTTCCTCCAAGGGCAGCTGCTGGGCTGGCTGCTCCCTGCGCAGGCACGGGGAGGGCTTCAAGGTACTCCCAGAGAGGGAAACAGAACTTCGCAATTTAGTGGCCTCAGAGAGCTCCGGTTGTATACACTTATGTCACCGTAGCGGAGTTTATTTCTAATAGTTTTGCCAGGTGCACTTTATGGTTCATGTCATTGAATTAACTGATTATTTTGCAATTTTACCAAGTTACATTTATGCATACTTTTAGACAACAGTCACAACCACCCCAATAGTAGGATTTTCTGAGAAGCACTTGAAATTAGCTTCCTTTTTTCTTATTCTTAGGTCTTTTCATAGTGTCACGCTCGCAAAATAACTTTACAGAAATTCTGAAATTAGTTATAATTGTGGAAATAAAAATTTGTTTCCTATTTGATTCAAACTAATACAATATGATTATCGTACTGCTGTTGCAGTTTGATGTACTGCAGGACCCTGTATAGACAGGCAGAGCTTTCCTACTGGCTGCTCTACCAAATATTTCTCTTGGTCTCAGCCTTGAAGCGAGTTTCATTTGAAGGAGTTATTGTTATCTTAAAAAATGCTAAGGACAAGGTAGAGCTAAGATTTAAGACACAACAAATGCCAGCACATATGTGTTATTTAAAAGCAGTGGATTGTTACTGGTGTTTGCAGTTTATAATCCAGGTCGCTAATGCCTTCAAAGATAAACATTCAAAGGATGTTCCCTTTTCAGTATTGTTTCTCTTCCAGCTTTGTCATTTTTCTTCCATTGTTTTGCACTTTAGAGCAACATATTTACTGGTGTTTTTCCTGAATGGGAAGTATTATTATGTTATTTTATATGGAGGACAAAAAGGAGCAGGATAGGATTTTCAGATTTCACAGTAAAATTCTTTATTTGTGATCTTTTCCTAAATTGTTGATCTGTTCTTGTGTTTTAGAAATTACTCCCTCACAGAACAATCATAAGGTACTTTGCAACTAATATTTCTACAACCCTAATATTCAGCTTTTAATAATAAATGCAGAAAAAGACTGAGTTCTGTTCTACCCAAAAGAGTCTATGTCTGTCAGGACTTACGTAGCTGAAGCCAGCCAAAGTTGTGCAATTACATTTTCAAGTGCTTGCAAATACTTTGCCAAAATTTTCTAATGGTTGACATCCTCGAAATACATGTTGCCAGTATCTTCCAGATTTTTTCAGTATTCATGTTCTCAGTATTGTAAATGCTTCTGAACAGCTAATTCACACATACATCCTATATATTTTGTGAATCTCAGTAAAAAAGTTGAGCTAATTTCTGAGCAATATATCTCAAGGACTGAAATTAGGAAACGCCACACTGGAGCACAGTCACTGTCCAAAATGGCTACAGCCAGATGCTTCTGACAAATGTGCAAAGAACCACCTCTTCCCTAATAATAAACTATTTTAGGTACTAAAAAATGAGAATTAAATTTTTTATATAATTTATCCATTTAACTGTTGGCCTTTGTTTCCCAAATGCCATGTTCTTGTTCTCAACTGACTATTGCAATGAATGGCACAGTTTAATCTGGTGGGGGAATGTATTTTGTTTTATGGCTTTCTGTTCACTGAAGTCAAGTGTCATCTTGTTCCACACCTTCTATGAGTTTTCCCACATTTCTCTGAGTTCTTAATCATTTTGCAGTGTGTTTTTTGAGATGGCTACATTAGTACTGCGTGCAGTATCTCAGATAAGGCAAGAGCACTGATTTGTCTTAACATGTAGTGTGTATTCTCCCTACTATCCTGCACATGTTGTAACATTATTTGCTTTTTTCCTGTAGCTGTATATTATGATCAGTGTCTTGCCGAGTTATTCACAACAATGTCAAGTTGACTTTCTTTACTGCTAATTTTAAACATTGTGAGCATTTCTTTCTTATGTATCATGTTTTGCATTTCTGGACCCTGAACTTCACTAGTCAGCCTATCCCACTTGTTTGGTTACCTGTTTTCTCCTGAAATTTTACACCTTCATTTTCAATTACCATTTCAGATGTTTGACCTCATATAAACAAGGATCATACTGGTCTGAAACTGCTGATTATCCCATGAACCTTTTATAAAATTGACACAATATTTGTTACTTCCAGTTCTTTTACAAACAACTGTTTTTTAATGAAGGACCGTGTATTCTTAGCAGATCAGCCTGTTTATTCTGAAGCTCTTTCAGCATTCTTGGATAGTCACCATCTGGGCAGGTTGACAACTTGCTAACATACTGCTGTCACTATCCAGGCCTTTGAACAGGAAGTGAGACTGGGTCAGAAAGTCCTTTCTTAATTGAAATAATTCAGTAGAAAGCATAAAGTGTGGCTGAGTTGAAAGCAACTTTTGAGAATTCAAAAATTGATTTAATGAATGAGAGATTGGGAACAGTAACATAATTATTGTCAGCATTCACTTCAGTTTATTTGGAGAATAAATGAACAATTATATGAATATAAATATGCATATTTGGCAGCAAATTTCTTTCTATTGTAACAAATTTGAAGACAGAAGTATTACATGAACATAACTAATTGGAGCAATTCAAAGTCTCAAAGCACAAATATACCACCGCTTCTGTGGAGCACGCTGGAGGTCTTTGTAGCTATAATTCATTTCAGGAAAATTCCTGGATAGGAATAGGGTTAGGCTGGCCTCTGAGCACTTTGTTTAAGTGAACTATAAACAGAGACATGGCTGTAACACCAGCCATTAGAATTCAGAGTCCCCAGTAAAGAAGAAGAGTTGCCATTAGCAGTAAGTCAGGCACTGTACCGCAGCTCATCTGGAGGACTCAAACTCCCCAAGACCTCAACATCTATCGGTTAGTTCCTGACCACAAAAGCATGTTTAGCCATTCTAATCAATAGGAGTCTAAATCACAGCTTTGCTATCATGCTCAGGTCTCCAGATCAGCATGTGGGAGGAAAAGGCTTGCAGGCACATGAAAGGTAGCCAGGAGTGTTTGCAATACGTATTAACAATTTGGAGAGAAAACCTGTTAGGCAGTGGGGGAGGCATTAACAGCGGAGTGCACTGAGTGTTTGGGTTTGCGTTTTCCATCTGCTGAGCCTGGCTTAACTTCTGTCCTGCCCTGGCAGGGCCCTGGCCTTTTTGGTGGGCATAGCCTGCTCACCGCTCCGTTCCTGCAGCCACTGCTGAGATTGGTGTGACCGGGAGATGTCAGAAGGAAAAATCGCCAAAATTGAGACCATGGATGCAGCGCATTGAGTTTGTAAGCCTCTTGCTGTATTTCCCATGAACTGGCTGATCACCTGGATTTTCAGGGGTCCCTGCTAAGGGAGAACATACTATGTATTTCATGGTAAGGAAAGTATTTCCTTGAAAGGGGAGACTCTTGCACTCTTGAGACTTGCTGTGGGCTTATATTTTGTCCCTAGTTGTAGCATTTTGGGCATGCTGACTTCTCTGCTTTCTCTTGGTGCTTTTATCAGTAGTGTTCATCAACAGTCTGAGGACTGTTTGTTACTTCTATGGTTTAAATATTCTTTATTTTCCGTTAAATACTAATGCAATATATTGTAATGCTCATATACATAAATACAGTTGTTACACATCGAGCTTCCCACTAGAACATACCAAAGCATATCACGCATATTATTAACTATGGTAATAATTGTTTCCCATCCTCAAGTGTACTTTGAATGGCTGTTATCATCCCTTCAAATAAAGTTAAAAAATATAAGAAAATTAAGAGAAGTCACTATTAAAATGCAGTTCTAAACCAACAACACAATTTGTCCCTATTTCTCTTTGTTTTGTTACATTACAAAATTAGATTTTTCCTTACTGAATTTTCTTATTTGTAGGAAGAGTGCATTTTGGAATATTTTTTCAATGGAAAATAAGTAGAAACAAACCCCTGCAAGTTCTAGACATTACAACAGACAAAGAAAAAAAAGCTACACATGGTGTAATATCATGAATGTATTTTATATATCCCTTCCAGAGTAAAGAAGTGTGTATTCTTTTATATTTATGCTCTATTAAAAATATAATGAAGTAGTTGTAGGAATACAGTACAATTCCATTAACAGTTTTTCTGTCTTAGGCAATAAAATGACTAAGCAGCAGTAAGGATCAGCAGTATCCATTAATAACCCTCAATATTGTCTTCTGTAATACTTTTAGTACTTTACATACTCTGTCAGTCATAAACAAAACGATTAGGGAGTTTAGAAAATCGATTACAACTGCAGAAGACAACCAGTCAGCTGCAAGTAACACAGACTTTGCTGAAAGAAATGGATTTTTTTAAATAACATTTTTAAAAAGTGCAAATGTATATATGATAAAAGGTTCCATTTTAACTTTTGTCTGGGACTTCCCCTGATACCAGAGGGAATGCAGAGCAGAGAACCAGGACAAAATACGGCTTTAGAGGAGCTGTTAAAATGCTCAGTCTCTGAAATTAAGAAAAAAGAGCATAGGGAGCCACCTAATGAGCCTTTACGCTCTTCTTCATTAAGCATTATGAGTTCTGTGCTAAAAATACCCTCATTCCTTATGTGGTGCAATAAAATGCTATACTTGCACAATAAGAAACCGGCTGTAGGCCCTGTGAAATGCCACCTGACAGATATTGACTAGAAAAAGGGATTTTCAAAAGAGAACGGATTTAGATTGAGCATTTTACAGTGATCAGTTGACTTTCCAAAAATAGGCACTAAGAACTTCCCAAATCATTAGTGCTTGACCACAGGTAAACTTTCCTAAAGGAACAATCAAACTGATAACACAGTTGCATACTTCAGCAGATTAACCCAGCAGATTAATCCCTTTTCACCCTATACTGTACTGTGGATAGTTTTACAGGTATTGTGAATTTAAAATTCTAGTGACTCACACCCTTGCAGGCTTTTAAACTTGTCCTTTCACCCAGGAGTAACAGTGAACTCCCTTAAATCTGTCATATTATTTCAGAATAAATTAACTCAGGCAAACAATCATAGCACTACTGTAGCGTAGGGCACGTAGCTGGCCAGATCTGAAATATAATTCCGTTAAATATAACCTTCTCAAGGTACAATTGTGAGGCAATATATTGGAGTATAGTATTTGTAAATAAATGTTGGTAGCAGATTAGCAAGGTTATGCAACTCCACCTAAACTCAGACAGATGTCCATAATGTCCATAATGAGAAGACTACAGAGCCATTATTTATGTCATTTGATAAGAAAGTGCATGTAGGCAAGTATAATGGGAGAAATCGGATAAAAATCAGTGCATCGTAATTCAATAGGACCTTAAGTAAAAGACTGAAACAAAAGACAAGATGAAGTAGAAAACACTTCATGATTTGCTGGTAGATTGGAGATCGGTTCATGACTTTCCATTTCATTCCTTTGCAATGCAAGGTGGATTGAAGAAGAGGTGGACAAACTGAGTTGTCAATCACAGTTGTGCAGCCAACATTGAGAAGCAACAAAAAAGATTATTGGGTTCATCTGGGCTTTGAAATCATGCTCATATGAAAACTAAAGATTTATAAAGGAAACCTGTCAAGCGAGTGATTATTTATCAAGATGATTTTTTGAAAATGTATTTGTTAAGAAAAAAAAAAATGGAGGTTTCAACTGTGAAACATAGTTCAAAATCTTTCTAATCACACCGTAAGTATTTATGGAATAGGCAATTATTAAGCCAAATACTGACCAGAGCATAGGCAGCTATGGATAAAAAAGGCATTAGAAAAATTAACTTATTAGAGTAGCATTGTTCACATGGGATTTTTTTTCTTTTCAAATAATATTTAATATAAAAAACTCTTCTTCATTGCAGAAGCATACTGTTTAGGATTAACTTCTTAAAGTATACATTATATGTCTTTTTTCTCAATGATTATTTTTTCTGCTGTACTAACAGGTACACTTGGCAGCACCATAAGCAAAGGACAAGTGACTGAGGCTGAAACTGCTCTGCCTTTTTGGGGTCTCGCTGAGTAAAAGGAGCAGCCAGCTTGCAGAATCAGCTGGGGTGATTAGCTGACCTGCATCATGATGTCTTATTTGCCAACCAATGCCTGTGAATGCTAGAAATGGTACAAATGTGTACAAACATATACAGTATCCATGTGTATATTTTAAAGATGGCACTGAAGCACAAGGCTTGATAATTTCAAGTGCAAAGGCATCTAAAATCAACTTGAGCTCTCTTCCTGAGCTGCACCAAATGGTCTTCAGCAGCAGTATGGGTTTCTCACAAGTGATGCTGTAGATGTATGTAAACAAAAGACTATTTTTTGAGTTTGTAATAGATTTTTATGCCGAATTTGGACTTGACATAATTTAACAGATCTAGGTAGCTTTTTTGAAGTTGCATATGCTACACCAACTGATTTTTTCCTGCCACATTCAAAGTTTCTTGAATTTCAGAAGTAACTCTTCCTTACCTTCATTGCAGGATAGTGGAATAAAATGGCTTCACATTCGCTAGCCTCATTCAAATAATCAATAAATTCATTGAAGATTAAATATTTGCAGTTACAGTGGAAAGACTTGTCAGGGATGCACAGAATTCATGCAAATAATGTGTGACAGTTCAAATATACAAAAGATGCTAGCTGAAAAATAAGTTGTGCCTCTAGCTTTCAGCACAGTAACAGCCCCAGTGTCATATCAGAGATTTGTTTTGTGCTGCTTCAGCATGAGGTGGAGAAAGACAGACCTTTACATCACCTTTTATTTGTTGATTTGTCTTCTTTTTTTTTTTTTTTAAACAGGTACTTCCAACTATACACAGTACAAAGCCCCATCCTACAACTGGATCTATGTAACTGAACCCTTTTTTCTGGGTGGAGTCCTGTTTAAATCAGTAAAGCTTCAGATATCTGCAAGGAATATGTCCAGGTTATCATTTATAGGATTGGGGTCCAATGCTGTATTTTTATCAAGAACTTCTGGTTATATGTAAAACCCACCTGTTCTTCAATATTGTGCCTCTTCTGTGCAGTACGACACTGCATTGGGCAATATGACTTCTTGGGTTTATTTTATATGTGTATAATATATACACAAATAAAAAGTATCACCTGCAAATAATATTTGGAATGTGAAAGACACAAAATGTAAACATTTTATTTGGCAGTTGTTTCAAACAGGTGAATAAATAAATGGAAAAGTACATCTTAATATTCTTTATAGCAACAGATGCAGTTGCACACATATTTACATATTGTGGATGCAAAGAACAGTTAATTTAATTTCTTTTTGTTAAAAAATGCAACTTCCAACACCACTAGACTTGACAATTAAAGATGAAGATACTAGTAATACTTTGTTCTAGCAATCTCAACTTTTAAAGGCATTCATTTGGAAGTAAGATAAGAGAGTCATCATGCATTTAGTTCATTTTGTCCACTTATGGTAGAAAGTCTGATGTAATCTCAGAATTATGAGTGTCATGCGCTTAAGTCAACTATGACATGTTTATAAATCAATGTAGTTCCCTTAAAACTTGAAGCAAAGAGAAAATCTCGTTTATCGATGGAGACATGTATGAAAGATCTTGGTGCCTGTATGTTTAATTCTTGAAACTTCACAAATTTTGCCTTTTCAGCATCCCAATAATAGACTTGAGTGAAAGAATAATCACTTCCGAGAATGGCATATTGATAATTACTTATCTGAAGCGGTTGGAATACCATTGACCCTCGAGATGGCATCCTTTGTAAATCCAGAAATGCTGAACCACCCCACTTCATTACTTTAGAGTCCCCAATAAATCTTGTTAAGCAAATGTATACATCCTCTTTCACTTTGAAATGTTTCACTGCATATGCATCTTCCATGTCTTGGATATCAAAACGCTTAACAAATTCATTTGTTCCTTTGTTCCATTGATATATTACAGGTCTTTGGGAACTACTTGACAGAATTAAATGTGGTTTGCCGGATATTTCAAGATACTCCACATCAGTATCTCTGTACCAGGCGTGCAGAGACTGATGGGAATAAAAGCCATTCCCATTCCATTTGTAAACCGTGGTGAAACCAGCTTTTGAACTGTCTGCAACAACAAAATACCAGTCTTCAGCAATCCTGAAAGTTTCAATGTCATTGGGTTTTCGGATTTTAAGGATTTCAATATCTTGGATTTTTATAAACTTATTAGCAAAAATATCTCTTTTATATATGTGGGAGCCTCCAAACAGCTGTGCGACAATGACATACAGCTGACTCTCAATAACTATAGGTTTACACACAACAGTTGAAGTACCTATAAAAAGAAAAGTAAAAGATAGGGTTAGCACCACTTTTTGGATCAGCTGTTGTAATGTTATTTGCTGAGCAGTGTTCATACCTGTAATGTTGTCATAATTCCTGAACATCACTTCCACGTGGTCCCATTCAAGAAAGATGCATTTTCCAGTAAAAGGCTGAGCAATAACCACATGCTCATCATTCATGTATGAGAAAGTATCTACTGACAGAGATTGGTATGGCAGGGACTGATAAACTTCAAATTCTGCAAAAGTGCACAACATATAATTACATAATTACAGAGATACTTTCCATACTGTACTGGAAAAAAAAATCTGCTTAACAAATACCAATTTATTACAAATTACAGTATTTCATCACTAGTACAATTTTCCTGTTGATAAAAGAGTACTGCAACTTGTTTTTCAATCTTTCTCAATTAAGAGGTGCTGTTTTATGTCCCAGTTCTACAAATCCTTATATATCTTATTAAAGTCTGAGTAGAAGCTACAATATAAGACCCCACTCCCAAGTGATTTGCATGTCAGACTTACACCTGCACAGAATTCATATTGATTTTAGTGGAAGTTCCATCCAGTATGCAGACTTCCTGCAAAAATGGACCCTAGAATAAAAAAAATATATAGCTTTGACTTTAATTTAACAAGATTAAATAATTTGAAGCACATTACCTGTAATAATACAATCAAATTCTTTCGGAGAGAGGCTATTGATTTTGCGCTTCTTATATTCTGGTGGGCTTTCACAGTAAATGTCTTCAACTGTTGCATTGGTGCTGCCCAGCCATTCCACTAACCACTTCAGTTTGCAGTCACAATTAAATGCATTGCCTCGAAGATCTCTACAACAAATAAATCATGCATTGAAAGTAAGTAGTCAGCTGATGTATTCCTCCTTGCAGAACAACAGCAAACTGAGTTCTTGGTAAATATGTGCTCTCTTGCTTATTCTCAGTTGATGCCTTCCTGGCTTAACTTATCCTGACCCATAGTTAAATTTACATACCTGAACCCACACAGATTTAATTCTGTTAAGGAAACCAAGGAGAATTTAACTTGATAATCAGTAGGAAATTTTTGTTGATTTCCCCAAGTTTACAGGTACACAAAAGTCTACCAAACTGTTGGCCCCATATTTTGGGAGGTTGTTTCTTTTGGATTACCCTTTCTCAGTAAAAGCACTTTAGATAAGACAGGGATCAACGTCACCTGATGGTGACAGTATTTGCTATAATCTCCTTTATCTAAACTCATTTAAGGCTTTAGGAGACACAAGCAAAAGAGTTCTGTTCAAGTCTTTTACAGCTGTCTTTGGTCAGATTTCAGATCGTATGTACAGGAACGGGAAGCGCCAGGAGCAGACTGTGTAACCACCTGGCCGTGATCAGTCATGCCAAGTAATGCGCACTGACCACCTCCACATCTTACTACTGCAGCTCTACACTAGGGATTCAGCCTACCTTCCTAACACAGAGAGCGGGCAAAGGATGTTCTGTGCTCATTATCCCAAATCGGGTGAACCAGATGTGGTGTGTTGTAAACGGGACATATTTCAGTGAAGCGACTAGAGGATTTATCTGTTTATCTATATTTTGTATTTGTATTGGTATTTAAGTTGTATATTTAAACAAGTTCATGTTTTGGTTTGGTTGCAGTTAGATTTAGTGTAGGATGTGGTACTTACTAATACATGCTATGATAAAAGATATCTTTCCCAGCAATTACTTGGACATAGAAACATTACTCCATTAACTATCTTCCATCCTCCCCTCATGCCATGCTCTCCCATGCATCCCTATGGATGTTTCCTTCTTATTCACTAAGTCTTAATGAACATGCAGGTCTCTTACATAACTACAGACAGTATCACTTATCTTCGTTACTGGTGGAATATTCAAAACTAAACCAAATTATCAACAACAGTAGACAAAACCCAAGCCTAGCCATATGGGGTAGTCTCTACCCAGTTATAAGATCACATTACTAGCTATTAGTTTGAATGTTACTCAAAATGTCCTCTAAAACAATCTCCTTATATTTTTAGTATAATTAATAGATTAATTAATTGCTTTCTTACACATTTGTTAAAGAATCCAAGCCTTTGAATATGTCTTTTGGAAGCGATTGGAGATTATTATTTGCGAGACTCCTGTAAAAGAAGACACTTCAGTATCAATGCTCATTCATGAAATTACACATTTTTACAAGGTGTAATGCTGTGTGGTTTGTTTTTTGGTTTGGATTTTGTTTTTCCTCAAGGTAAAGAACCCCGGTATTCTCCAGCACTTTGTTCTAGAAGATTGCTTCTAAGAATAGCTCATTTACTTTGTGAATCTTTCTCCCACTAGAATGCCATGCCTCCTCCTGCTTTCTGACTCCTCGGCAGCCTTGCAGCATTTCCAGTGCCTCACTTAGCAGGGTACAAAGCGCAATCACCTCTGGTGGTTTGCCAACACCATTATTTTAAAACAATTAGTCATGATTGGACCTACTGATGTTTTCTTTATGAGATACCAATACATGGCGCTCACATTACTGTGATTTCCCCACTTTCTTGTATCTCTTCTGGAAGCAAAATCTTAATACTAGGTTTCATGCCATTGGACTTAGGCTTAGCTCATAGTTTTTGGAAATACGCAGTAATTGCCAATCAGCACCAATTTCTTTCCTGGAATGTGTGTGTGAGTATGTATGTGTGAGACCAGCAAAAAACTGCCATTAATTCCCAATTTTTAATGTTGGGAAAACTAATTTAAATTCCGTGAGTATTCTAGCTAGTAAAAGTGACAATGAAATGTGGGCAGGCTTTGAACAAGCAATATATTACATTTCAGTCAGACACGTCTGTGTGAGTCCACCAAAGGTCTGGGTTCTCTGAGATGTCACTGAGGGCATGGCAAGAAAAGAATAATGTTGTAGGGTATAGCTTATGCTTCTTCTGGTTAACAAAATTATTTATTACTTATGAGAAGAAATGAAAATGGAAAGAAATCATTGTAGTTTAAGATCCCAGTTAGAATCTGTAGGTAGGAAGACTTAGAACCTCTTCTGTTTTCACTTGTAAACTACGAGGTTTTTTTTCACTACAATTTCTCTAGCCAAGCAAAGCCACTTAGGCATATACTTAAATTCAAGAACAGGCCCAGATGTACTACATCTACTGCCTCATATAAAATTAAGTGTTTGCCATATCAAGAATAAATATGGGATGATGCCATTAGTCTGTTCTGACTTCACCACTTTCAAAGTACAGCTGATTGTAACGCTGTTTGGGGTATGTATCATGTGCTTCTCTCATGCTTAATTTTACACTCGAGCAATTCTTTAAAAGTCAAGTAACTCATGTGGAGAAAGCTAAGCAGACTTGCAAGCTGAGGCAGGTTTAATGCCCTATATATTCTTCCTGACCTGGATTAGAGCAAACTGAAAGGGATGAGGAGCTTGGAAGTACCAGTGGTTCACCACTGCCATGGCAATATGACTGACAGAAAAATTTACAAAAGGTTTAAGCATTTGCCAATTTTGGGATGAAAATTATGCATTTTTCATTCCACTGTTAAAAGCATACTTATATATTAGAAAACACTGGCTTCCCTAGATGGTGCTGTACATGGTATTTGGTTCATAATAAGAAAGTAAAGGGTGAATCAAACATACAGTTAAACTTATGGATGCACTTCTGAAAGAAATGCAATCAAAATTATATATTGTGATTAGAAATTATTTTCCAATCCTAAGTGTAAGATTTTGACATTAAATTAGTAAATTAGTAAAAAAAATGCTATTTTACTTTAATTTTCCTTTTTTAAAATCTGCTCCAAGAACAATATGAATTGTGTCACATAATGATAAATACTAGATGGCTTTATTTTGCAATAAGGACACACTGTAATTATAAAAGTTAATTCTGTTATAAAAATACAAATGTTTGGATAGCTTACTGCATTGCAAAAGTTATGTTGTGAAAAGGAAGCGAACAGAATAAATAGAACAAAGTTCATCTCTAATTTCATTGAACTCATTTGTATGCTTATTTACTGTGATTCTTTCTAATATATTTTACATACACAGGTACTTTCCTGTTTCTTAAATGAGAAATGCCTCAGGATGCCAAATTACTGTTCTTAACATATATGTGCAATTTTCCCCAAAGGGTGGGGAGTGGTTCTGCAAGCAGATTCAACTAGTCACATTCTGTGGTTAATGGACCTGCCCTTGCAGTTATGTTCTGCAAATTTCTCATTGTCTTCATGAATAGCGCTCCATGCGCAATAGCAGCGTGATGCACAAATCCATGTCCCAGAAATGGGCATGTAACCACAGTGGCTCCTCATACGTGCTTCTGTCTTTTGCACGTCTTCCGAAAACTGCTGAAGCATCCCCAGAAACCGATGTACCAGGCAAGATGAGATGTTACTCTTGGACTGTATGCTCTGTGGAGAAGAAACTGTGCCTTCCTCTGTGTTAGAAAAGCAATTTGCTCATTGGCAGCAACAGCTACTAAATAAGTAAATGAATATGATAAATAATGTACTGGACCCATTTGTGAATATAAACCTATTCGTGTGCATAAATATTTTGAAGGTAGGGTCCCGGTTACCAGCCTTATCCAATTATCTGCCTTTTTAAACAATACTATAATTATTACCATACCTCTAATATGGATTTTTATGGGATGTGCACAGCTTGTTTATATACCATTTTCCCTCTCCTCTCTCTTTCCTCTTCCTCAGACCAAGAGCCATTCTGTAAGTAACTTTACGTTCACAAGTAGTCACAGTAGGCTCCGTTTCAGCCAGCTGTGAGTCTTGTCTACTCTGACCAAAAAGGGATGAGTGAAGTGTTTTATGGTACATTTACTATGCAGTGAAGGTTGTGGCAAATTGCAATTCAACTATTATATTTATGCATAAACTATTTAAAATGGAACCTTTTCTTTCTCTCCTGTGTCTAAATATATGAAAGAAAAAGTTAAATGACCCTGTTTCAAAACCCTCTTGGAGGTTATTATGTTAAGGCCAAAAGGTCAGAGTCCACTCCCCTGCTTGTGACAAACACCCCAAGATAAACGCTTCAGAATGCAAATTCTCAGAACTGGGTATAAACCTGTGTCAGGCACGCCCCAGATGTTTTAGCCTCTTTCTCTTACACCATTTTTGTATTTTTTACGTTTTCTTACAGTACATATTGTATGTTCAATAAATTTATCGCTTGCTAAAACAAAAATTATTGCTAAAAGATAAACTTGATGTAAGATAAGAGATGAAAGCCTGTCTAAAAATTGTCTTGCTAGCTCAGAGCATGAGGATGCTACTCTTGCGTTTGCAGTGAAATGTTGCAGGTATTTGTTGCCAGTGTGCGTTTCACCTGCTGAGCACAGTGTGAGAAACGCCTCACTGGAGTGAGCAGGGGAAGCGTTGCTCCTGACAGCCACATTAGCATCCAGAGTGCCTCTGACGAACTTCCCCCCTTGGCTAAGACAGTGAGGGGGCTGCAGCATGTCAGAGGGCACAGGTCTGGCCGTGCTTCCAGGATAGCTGAAGGGCTGGGCAGCAACATAAGGAACATTAATCAGAGCCTGGTGTCAGTGTGTGACAGATCCTGACCGCAAGATGCTCTGGCTCGCATGCAGGAGAGGACAGGGTGCAGTTCAGGGCTTCAAAGCCGATCCTGCTGAGGTCTCAAGGCTGGTATGTCCCACAGTTAAGTGGAAGTAGATCGGTAAGTGGTAAGTTGGTCTTGTTGCAACTCTTCTATTTAATTGTTCAGGGTGGGAGTTTCCAAACTTGATTTGGTCAAATTCTGCTGGGTACAGGTAGTGGCTGAAGTGGATATGAGTACAGATGGTGATGGCTGGTCCTGGGAATGGCCATAACATTCTCCTGATCCACACCAGACAGGGGTACCTCAGAAGAGGCGTGTGTCCACCCCTTAGCCCCTCACTGCCATGGCACCTCAGTGCTGACCACAGCTCCCACCTTCCACCTCTCAAAGTCCCAGACTGGGACTCACCTTGTCAGTGCCAAGCTTCCCGACCCATCCTGCTTTCTCCCTGCTCCTAAATGCTCAGCTGGAAATTCCCAGTGCTCTGAGCAGAGAAAGTCAGGGAGCTACTGCCAAATGTGTACCGCTTGGAAGCTGTTTGGGTCCGAGCCTTCTACACATGCCACAGTTTGGAAGTCTTTGGTGGAAACACAAAGATTAACATTCTAATTAAATTACTATTAATACCACTTAAACAACTGTGAACAGCCATATATCAAAATGCAAAATTAAACAACACAGTGGTTCGGTTACTATATTAAATATACCAAGCAATATATTCAACCACTTTACTTACAGGTGAATTAAAGATTTCAGTCCTCTGAAAGTATTTCTTGAAATTGACTTAATGCTGTTGTTCTCTATGAACCTGTAACGGGTCGTAAAGTCATTCTGGTCAAAGCAATGCCTGGAACTTGGAAGCCCACCCACTCTATTCAATAATGACAGGAAATATACTTTTGTCCACTCACAAATATTCTAGATGAGGAAGGCCCATGAAAGCATCGTCACTAATAACATCAAAAGTGTTGGATGTAAACAACCTGCGTAAAGAGATGCAAAACAGAAGACCATTAGGTTATTAGCATCTTTAGGAAATGGTTCACCAAACCGTGGTAGGCCAAATTTCTACTGCCTGGTTTTATGGTTTTTGTCGGTGCAAGCACTACATCGTAAGGCTGACAGATTGCACCATAGGCCGGTGCAAAGAGAAGGACACAACAACTCCTTGCTTTGCCTACTGGGGCCATCTGATAAAATTCCATTGACTTCTGTGGGATGTGAGTGTGGGTTTATCATGCCAGGAAAACAGTGGGATTGTACAAGTGCCACTGGAGGCATACTTGGACGACAACAAAATGTTCAAGTACTACAGAGGTCTAAATTGTCTTGAAGAACACTTACTTTTGATGACAACATAGGGAAAGTATCCAGCTGGTTAGTCAGACATCAGGTTGAATTTGCACCACTGACAGGCAGGAAAATCCCTTAACTTATGAGTTAAATTTGTGAGCATATTTGACCTGAGGGTACTGAGAAGGTACTGAGAAAAAAATGGAAAATCTCTTAATTTAGTCAGTGTTCAAATCAGAACTATTTTTAAGACCACATGATACCTGCTAGAGATAGCTCTTAGTGTGTGCATTTATTTTTCATCCATCTAGCAGTAAAAATACCAGCAATACATTTAATTTTATGTACTTTTGTAAGCATTAAATGTGGATTAGTGTTGATTTTTCCAGCTTTATCTATGCTTAGCAGCCATGTTTGCATTTGTCGATTTTAATTTAGCTTTGGACTGCCGCACTCTTAATATGGTGAGGCATCATCAAGTACAATGAACTTTACCCCAGTGGAATACTAGTTGCATATCTATATTTTATTCAGTTGGACCTGATGGATAAATAGATTCACACTATGACATCCTTAGGTATTCAGGAACGTAAGATTTCCAAGTATGAATTAATACACTTAATGCGTTAATCTATTATTTTGAAATTTGCATTGAGAATAAATCAGGGTTGATTTATTTTCTCACTTTGGCATTGCACACTGTCCTTTACCACTTTAAATATTTTCCTTTATATGTAAGAAAAATATAAGCAGAAAATGAGTTTTTGTTAGAAACAATAAATACTTCTGTTTCTTGGAGAAAATAAGTATTTCTGTAAAATCTCCGAAGCAGAAGACCAATTTAGGACATCTGCTCCCTGCAACTAATTTTACTTTTCTGATGTGATTTCACTGGATAATTTTTCCTTTTCTGCACTCTACCCTCCTTGTAATTTAAAGAACAAGGCGGTATCTCTTTAAATAGTATAGCTATCTTAGAGATTGCCAGGCTTATAGCATAGGTCTCGCGCTTGGTGAGCTCATTTGCCTCCCATCTCGCACCTCTCCCCAATGGCTGTATCACATGTATTTGATGCAGAAAGTGGCTTTTCTCCCACTCTCTGGCCTCAAACACCAGATTTGCTTGCTCTGTGACCCACCAGCTAGCTACTTCTGGGGACAGAGGCTGAAGATACTGCACCGTAGCTAGGGACTGTATTGCTTAGCAGGAACTGTACGCTGCTAGCAGGTAGGGATCCTGGTGCCACCATTACCTCCCTTCTTTCTGTGGGCTTTCATGTCATCAGTTTGTAAGGGCGCCCTCAGCACCTTGCTGATACACAGAGTGAGGAGTGCCGGAGATGAGGGCAGAGAGGTTTTCTCGACCTTTAGGGAACACTCCTGCTGGCACTTCACCATAGCTGCAGAGGTCCTTTGTATTTTTGTTGTCACATGAAGAGCACAGACCATACCACCTATACTATACAAGAGGAAAAGCTCTCCTGGCCTGGGACTTACAATTAGTGTTCAGCACAACAAGACTGTGATTTTTCCAGAGATCATTGCCGCTACTACAGTAAAATAGTAGTAAATAATAATAGCAACAGATGTATTCCACACTCAGAAATGTGTGACTGGCGTACTGGAGATACCAAATTACATTTGGACTTTAAAAATGTAATGCTGGAGACTATTACATAAAAATACATACAGGCTGCTAAATCTTGCTATTGGCTAAATTAAGCCTACCAATATAGCTATAATCACGCAGAGCTACAACTTACTGTAATTTTTAATTAACCCGCATTTCCCATATTCTTATTTCCCTTGCTATCTCTTCTGCCAAAGGTGGAAATTTTCTTTCCCACATACAAACTGGAGTAGTGGCCCCACAGATACAACCCTGCTCCTATGGTCCGCGTTTAAGGAGTCATTTGCTTTAGATCAGCAGCCCGACTTTCCAAAGATGGCAAGCAGCTCAGCTACCATGTCAGAAATATATCTGGAAAACAGATCACTCATCGAAACCATAATGGAACAAAACCTGCTTTTCTGGGGACAGAGCTTTTGTTGCAGCATTTATTAAAAGCAGCTTAGAACGTGCGTTTCAGCGTACGGCAGCCCATGCAAAGGATTATTACCATTCCCAAAACGCCACAAGCCATTGCCAGACCCCCCTGTGCCAGGCGCTATAATAACTCAAAATAAGATGACTGTGTCTGTCCTACTCCATCCTACCCAATTCTGCCTCCCTGGCAGTGGGAATGCTACGTGTAGGTGGTGTATCGTAGCCAAGAGAGATGATGTCCTACTCACTCTCTTCAGAGACAAGCTCCACCCATGCTGCTGTTTCTTCTTTCTTTCCTTTGAAAGGCCCATTGCAGGAATTATGTGAAATGTGTCCCTTTTGTGATCTGTGACCACCTGGGAAAAGCTTCTCAGGAATAAAGCACCATGGAAAAGCATTTAGGTTTCCATAGTAACTGCATTTACCTATTTACCCTGTATCCAAAATTGTACAGTGCATCTGCACCTCCTTATCAGCTCCACTTGAGGTAGCAGAGTACAGCTCGGGTCAGGGCTTCAGCTGTCGCGCACCAGCAGTCTCATCTAACAGCCGTAGGGCTCCGGTACAGCCACGGTACACCCCGACCACATCTAGAGTGCACGGGAAGTCAGCCCGGGACAGACGCCCAATTTTGATTTTGATCCCTTCGGGGAGTCTGTCTTGCCGGATTTCTGAGACAAACCTGGGTGTGCGTCAGGCTAGCAGCACATCCACTATGAGCAGTTCAGGTTACACCCCCTCTACCTCTGTATAGCTCGCAATTATATAATCGTATGCCCACATTTCTAGGAAAGCCTGTGAGCCTGCAAAAATCCTATGTAGAAATGCATCTAATACTTAAACATCCAAAAATATTCTCTTTCTGCATATACCTCATTGCAGTATTTGATTTTGAAATAACTGCTTCAATTTTTTTAATTGAGAGAAAATCTTAATTACTTTTTTGTTTGGGTTTTTTCTTTTTTTTTTTCTTTTTTTTTTTTTTTCCCTAAAGAACATGAAATAACAAATAGGGTCAGATCCAGGTGCTATTAAAGCAAAACTCCCACTGAAGTGACTAAACTTCCACAGAAGTCAATGGCAATTTTACATGCAAAGGGACTTCAGGACTTGTCCCACTGCAATGAGGGGCCTGATCTGAGGGGTTCTGAGCTCACAGTCGATGGGATTTGCCAATGGGCAGCTTTATTTTGGGATCAGACCCCAGGGCTGAAGAATAGAAACAAATCCCTACTGTAATCTTAATTAAAGTATAATAAAGACAGCATACGTTCTGCCACCGAAAGCTTCAGCATGTAATCATTCAAAGCAGCACTGACAACAGATAGCCTTGCAAAATACTAAGTAGACACACTTTGAAAAAAATTAAACATGCACTATCTTTCAAATTGGTAAAGTCTTGTATTTTGTCATCTAATGAATCTTCTCTTGCTCTTTCTTATAAAATGAATACCGCGACCCTTTCTATAATATTTATGGATACATATACATTTCATAACAAAAATTGTATCATATAAATATTTCTCACAGAAGCTGCAGAGATGGTGTGAGCAAAAAACTCCCTTCTGGGATTTTAGTAAAAGCAGATCTCACAAAGGATCTGGAAAGAAGAAAAAAACAACCTTATATTAATGTAGTCTCATATATCCACGGTTATAATACTGATCTGGTCATCACTGAGAAATTTATTTATATAAGTAAAACAAAACAAAACAAAAAAGAAAAGAAAATTTTACAGGTTTCATGTAGTATAGAAGAAGGTATAAAATGGGATGTGTGCACATACACAGACAGACAGACTGATGAAAGAGATGTAAAAATCAGGATTCAAGGATGCAGCACAATTTTAACACATTAGCTGATGATTCTGAATGCTGGAGGTACTCCCTGCAGCAAGCATCCTTCCGTATGCACTGAAAACACCACACATCCTAGTTCATTTTAAATCATAAATTAAATAACCAAATGCTTACAGCCCTTACAGTGAGATAACATCAGGCGGAACGCTGCGAGGAATAGATCTGGCATTTTCACATAAAGCATTATCTTTGGTACAAGTACACCAGGCAGGACATTTTGGCTTCACTGGTTTCTTCCCTTCAGTCAGCAAAAGCACAGATAAAAGGCATAAGAAATAAGCAATTCTTCTAAAGGGTCTGCTGGCATTTCCCATTCTTTTGATCCGCTCTCGTTCCAGCCAGTTGAAAGAATATCCCAAAACATGAACAGGGGTTCTTTATTCAGCCATTGGATGTCTTTCTAGAAGTCCAGGTCAATATTTGTCTCTGCTTTCCCAACCCTTTTCTTTCTCTTTCACTCTGTTTTTGTAGACAGAAACCTGCAGCTGATCTGTATGTTTCCACTCACTCAGGCAACGTACTGCTCAGAGAAGAGACCTGCGAGGTGCTGTAAGATGGGGAAAATCCAACCGGCTGAAGGGAAAAAAAAACAACAGCGCAAAAGAAAAAAAAAAAAAAAAAAAAAAAAAAAGGAAAAAAAAAAAAAAAGACTTGCATCACCACAAAAACACTGAGCACGACACAGCATTAGATTGCAAAGTGATGTAACTGAGAAATACACTGCTTTCTGTTTTCACAGGGAGGCCCTTTCCCTGTTACCAAAAATAGTACAGCATTATGTTTTGCTGGTGGGTGGGTGAGTGGGTGTGGGGTGGAGTGTATGTGTGTGGGGGAAGAAATCAGTCATCTCTTACTGGATCCCTACAACCTCGTGAACCTTTGAGAATTATGCTTCACATAATGCAAGCAGCAGAACTAAAGGCAGTATCCACGGGAAAATGAAATCAAGTGAAACCATCAAAAGCATTGCTGCAAAAGCTGTTAGATTAATTTTTATCCTTAGCCCTTATTTCACATATTTGTACCACTGAAAAACAAGCTGCCACACATGGAAAATATTACAATGTATGAGAGAATGCCTACAACTGTTATTCCTAAACAGAATATTTTCTCATGCAAAATAGACCCCAACTGCCTTTTTTTAATAAATAAAAAAAATAAAATTAAAAAAAAATCGTATTTGTTACATATTTTCTGAGCTGGTTAAATAAGGTGGATCAAGCACTGTTCAAAATGGACAACATTAATTAAAAGTTCAAATTAAAAAAAATTGTCTGCTTGGGGACTGGTTTGATCATTTTAGATGAAAAAAAAAAAAAAAAAGCCCACATAATTTAAACACTAGCTATGTTAAAGCTGTAGTTAAGAATGGACCTTCTTTGAAAAGTGACAGGATAGGGACAGATCTTGATGGTAACAATGAATCCTTACAATACTGCCTGGAGGCTGCAATTGAAATCAGCGCTAGGTACAGTGAGTATACCCTGTAAGGAATGGTCCTCAGCCTGAGGACTTTACAGTAAACTACGCTAAATATTTTATACTGAACTTAAGATAAGCAGCACCTAAGTGTTATTATATAAAGAATGGTAAGACAAAACCAATGAATGCCAAATAGCTGGAAAGCCATAGGGGATGATTTTATTTTTTCTGATATAGGATTGCTAGTAGAAGAGTTTTGCAAACTTTTAATCAGTCTTGACCCTTCCCCACCAGACTGGCAGCACGGCTTGCATAGATCACAAAGCCTACTAGGGTGGACTCGATGGTACAGAAGTTTAATATGCTCATGCTCACTACTGGCTCCTTCATGTAGGTGCTGTCATCTTGCCAGAAGATACTCAGTCTCCTGACAAGGAAATCTCTCTTCACTGCTGGTTACTCCTCTGACTCCACACGGCCACCTGGCTCTGTACCATTGCTCCTGCTCTGCAGGCCATGAAATCTCAAGACCAACACCAGACCATGTCTGTTCCTCAGGAACAACACCAGCAAGGCCCTAACACTACTCAGATATGGGAACTGTCATGGTTTAACCCCAAACGGCGACCAGACCATGCAGCTGCTTGCTCACACACACACCCACACCCCCAATGGGGTGAGGAGGAGAA